>JADRCC010191080.1:10346-22322 GCA_019843855.1 Hylomyscus alleni
GGATAGTTGAGTTTCAGAAGGTGCCTCAAAAGTGCTGTTTGGGGCAATGGAGTCCTGCTTTACCGCCCCTGAAATTCAGACTAATCTGTGGTAAACTAATCAGAGTTGTTGTCACCCAGGTGATGCTGTGCTTGCCCCACCCCTATTTCCAGAGTGACATTTTTCTTCAGTCCTCTTATGCATTTCTCTGCATGGAGCCAAATATCACTTAAACTTTCTTTTAAAAATGTAACGTTTCTTTACTGTGTTGATATGGGCATCCACTTGTCACCATGCACCACCATGACTCAGTTCTCTCCTTCATCATGGTCCTGGGGATCAAACTCAGGTCCTTGGGCTTGCCAACACAGGCCTTTACCTGCCGAGCCATCTGTCTCACCTGCCCTCATTCAACCTTTTAAAGCCTGAACTTTGTGTTTGTATTTGTTCCACAGTATACTTTTTTCTGCTTGAGAATGTTTAGCGCTCCTTTTCATGTTATTACATCTAAAAACATCAAAATCATTTTCCATATGGGCCCCTTTGGGATGTACTATAATTTAACTCATTCCCTCAGTGATGGACAGTTAAGGCTGCTGCTGAGGTTTTGCTGTTATAAACAGTGAATATAGCCAGCAAGATGGCTCAACAAGTAAAAGTGCTTGTTGTGTAAGCCCAGCCCTGGTGACATGAGTTCTTTCTCCTGAACCCACAGCAAAGGTAGAAGGAGAAGCCAAGTCTATAGAGTTAGTCTCTGACTTTCACCTGGGTGCTGTGGAATATATATGGCCACACACACTTCATAAATACACTCATGCAAACAACATAGTAATTTTAAAAATAAAATAAATGCTGTCCTCTTAAAAGATTTATTTTTATTACATTTAATTAGCAGGAGGAGTAAGGGTGAGTGAATGAGAGAGAGAGAGATTGATTGATTGATTGATTGATTGATTGATTTGTGCATATATGGAAGTGGAAGCCAAAGGTTGAATCCCCTGGAACTGGAGTTACAGATAGTTGTCAGTTGCCTGATGTGGGTGCTGGGAATTGAACTCTGGTCCTCAGGAAAAATAGCAAATGCTCTGAACCCTTGAGTTGTCTCTCCAACCCAATTGTATCTGTCCTAGCTTTATAGTACTTTTGATTGGGTGTGTGCGTGCAGGAATGCAAATATTTCTCTGGGGCAGATACCTAAAAATAAAATGGTTGGGTTAACATCAAGCTCACTAAATTTCCAAAACAGTATCATAACATTTTCAGAAATGGACATTACCAAGTGATTTCATTCTTTAACGAGTTTCCTGTTAAACTCCCCTTTTAAAGATTTGGTTCTTAAGTTATTTTTAATCACATATATGTATGTGTCTTAATGTAGATCTGTGCATGTGAATGCAGATTTGAAGGGCTCTTACATAGCCCAAGCCGTCCTTGAACTTGGTTTGGAGCTTGGCATTCATTGAATTGCTGATCCTCCTGTTTCCACCTCCAGAATGCTGCATGAAGTATGGGCATGCGCCTTTCTCTCTAGGACGTATTGAGTTGCTTTTCTTTGTCCTGTGGATTGTTGTTTGCATTGCATTGTTGCTCATGTTTATATTAGGCCTTTTCCCTGATGATAGGAAGTTTTTGTATATGCTTTTTGTCAGGGTCTACAAACTTTGTACAGAGGGTTTAATATAATTTAGCCTTTGTGGGCCATATAGAGTCTGGAATTATGCTGTTATGGTACGTAATGAGCTATAGATGACACATGAGCCCAAGGGATGTGGTTGTATTCTGGTAAAACTTTACAAGCAAAAACAGGCAGCTACCTGGCTGCATTGACCTGGAAGCTATAGTTTGGCACCTCTTCCCCAACACATACATGGCAGGTTTTTTTCTCCCCCAAGTGTCACTTGTCTCTCTGTGTGGCTATTTTTTATACAGTAGTTTTAAAATGAATGCAGTTGGGACTGGGATCACAGATCATAGTAAAACCCGTGTAGTAAAGTACAGATGAATACAGTTAAATCTGTTTTCCTCTATCATTTGTAATTTTATTAATTTATTAAAATTATACTTAATTTAGTGTGCATTTTTTATTGGTTGGTTTACAATTATTTTTATGCTTAATTTTTGAAATTTATCAGACTTGCTTTTAGGAAAAATCACAAAACTAAAGGCAGAGGATCTAGAGGAGGTCATGGGGGCATCCAGGTGGATGCCCAGGAAGATCTTCCATGGCAGTGGTAAGAGCCAGAGAGAAGGAGGTTGAACAGATTTCCTGGAGAGAAAGCCAGGGTGCATTGAAGTATTCTTTATTATAAATGTACTTATTTTAAGTGTATGAATTTTGCCTGCTTGTGTATATGTGTGTCACATATACATTTGCATGCCTGTTGCCTTGGGAGGCTAGAAGAGAGGGTATCAGATCCCATGGAACTAGAGTTATAGGTAGTTGGTAGCCATCCTATAGGTGCTGGAAACCAATCTCAGGTCCCCTGCAAGAGCTCTTAACCCCTGAGCCATCTTTCCAGCCCTAGTTACCTTTAACACAGACAGTAAAAGCAAATTTGGAGTGAGTTTAGATAGAAATTCTAAGGTAAATCTAACCTTGTGAGGGTGTATAACCAGTGTGGCTTCTTAAGGTGGAGCGATCCACCCAGAACTAGAAGTGAACGTTGAGCTCAGTGGAGGTCTGTGTGTTCATTTGGGTGTCTGCTGAAGTTACAGATGGATGGTTTACGTAGAGATTAAGTGCGAAGAGAACCTCCATTGCCATGTGCAGATAGAAGAGGGAAGCCCTGAGGGAAGCGGGGAGGTGGCTTAGAGAGGCTGCTTAATGGGGGGACAGGTCTCTCCAGAGCTCCTAGTCCTTCTGGTCTGATTATGTCTGTGTTAGGCCCTGACTATATCCTACTGCCATGGCTCAAGGGCTATAGGGTGGAAAGCTCTGATACAGAGGACCAAGCTAGGACTGTATTTCCGTGGAACGTTTATTCCATTAAGGTTCCATTTGGTCGTCTTATTTTCTTAGTTCCAGGATACAGAATTTGTCTGACAATGTTTATCTCAGAAACAGCGGAGAAATGTCTCATCCATCTAAATTTTAGACTATTGGTAATTATGTGTAGTTGTCAAATGTTTATTTTAGACATCTTTATTTTAGACTATTGGTAATTGTGTGTAGTTGTCACATGTTTATTTTAGATTATTGGTAATTATGTGTAGTTGTTGCATGTTTGGCAGGGGATGTGACTGAAGTTCCAGATACATAAAATCCCCTTATACATAACCAAGGTCATGAGAAGATTCAATATCATTCATTAGTCGTTAGGGAAAGCAAATAATAATTTCAGTGAGATTCCACTTCATATTTGCAGGGGATAATTATAATTCTAAAAACAAAAACAAAAAGCCACAATTTAATAAAAGTAGGTGAAGATCTGAAGAAATTTCAACCCTTGGGCTTTGCTGGTGGGAACAAGATGGTTGTCACTGCTATGGAAAACAGTTCAACAGTTTCTCAAGAAGTTAGGTGTCAAATTATTGTGAGCCAGCAGTTCCAGAAAAATTGAAAGGAGATGTACTCTAATATTTGTATGTAGTATTCACAGCAGCAGACAATGGCCAAAAGATGACAAAAGTTTGAAGTCATGGGGCAGTGGTGACATCCTGTGGATCCATACAGTGAACTGTACTTTCATTTAACAGGGAGACATACTGTAACATAGGTGTACCAAGGGACCATGATGCCAAGTCAAAGACTCACATACAAGAGATCACACAGTATAGGAATGGTGTCTTTTCTTAATATCTGTATATTTATATACATATCCTATTTATATGTGTATATTAATTATATACATAATGACCAGAATAAATACATCAATAAATACAGAAGGCAGATTGGTGGCTGCTAGAGGCTGGGGCTTTGAAGGATGGAGCAGACATTAACAGTCTTTGGTGGTTTCTGGAGTATAGACCAGGGATTGGATTTTTTTTCCCTTAGCAGGCAAGATAGTAAATATTTTAGGTTGGATAGGTCAACTGGCAAAATCAAGACATTTTTATAATTATTTTATATAACCATTTAAAGAATGTAAAAAGGAGCTAGGCATAGTGATACATACCTATATAAGTCCTTGAGAGGTTGAGGGAAGACCACAGATTTGAGGTCAGCCTTGATTACAGAGTGAGTAAAAACAAATAAATAAAATATAAAGCCATAAAAATACTTTACAATTTTATTATAAGAGAGTGAAAGTGTGTACATGTGTGTGCAGGGGGTGGGGAGTTAGAAGATAACTGGATGGAGCCGCTGTTCTCCCATCTTTATATAGATCTCAGGATCGAACTCAGGTTATCAGGGCTTTTGCTGCAAGAGCTTTCCACCCACTGAGTCATCTCAGCAGCAAACCCAGTTATATTTTCTTTAATCTGATATATCCAAAAACATTTTCATTTCACCATGTAAAGAAGTTTAAATGTGGGGCTGGAGAGATGGCTCAGCGGGTAAGAGCACTGACTGTTCTTTTGAAGGTCCTGAGTTCAAATCCCAGCAACCACATGGTGGCTCATGATCACCTGTAATGGTATCTGAAGCCCTCTTCTGGTGTGTCTGAAGACAGTTACAGTGTACTTAATTATAATAATAAATAAATCTTTGGGCCAGAGGGAGGTCGAGCGAGGCCGACTGGAGTGAGCAGAGGTCCTAAAAAAGTCAATTCCCAACAACCAGATGAAGACTCACAGCTGTCTGTACAGCTACATTGTGCACTCATATACATAAAATAAATAAATAAATCTTAAAAAAAAGTTTAAATGTGTGTATTTTACCTTCTGGTGAGATTTGGTTCATACAGACACCTTCTTGTTTAGCTATGCTTAGCTGCTGCCTAGCAGTTCTGGTCACAGCTGGGCCTTCCAGGTTCTTCCATAGATTCAGGCATGGCATGTGGGAAGAAGGCTTTATCTCTCCTAACCTCAGTGTTAGCCTACAGAAAGCTCTGGGCTAGACACTCCTGTATTTTTCTTTTCTTACCTGCTACCTGTCTGGGCCCTTTCTCTTGCCCTTAGTGTCTTCCTGCCAACTTTTGGGAGTTTTTTTTTTTTCTATGAATATCACATTTTCTTTAATAATTATAATTAATTCCTTTTTGATATATTCAGGAACTTTCCACCCTTGTTGGAGGCAAAGTTTGGTGACAGAAGGCAGAAGAATTCTGGCTACAGCCCAGACTGTTTGCAGGTTGACTTTTGGGGAAGCTAGTGAGTTCTGGAGCAGGCCTGAGTATATCATGGATCTCTGTGCAGCACACAGTTGCAAGCCATTTAACTGAGACCGTGTCTCATGAAGCTTCTTTGGTCTTTAGTTGTCTTTTAGCTTGCTTCCCTGGGCTGAAATTTCCTTCAAAGTTATTTTTCCCTTGTCATGCAGAGGACAGCAGTTCAGAGCTGTGTTCTTTTTGTTCAGGTGTGCAAGGTGACCCAGAAACTTGACTTGAGATTTTTGATCTGTGGAGTGGTCACCTGCCTTCTGCTCATTGGAGGGCATGCTATTGGATCTGGGCAGACCCTAGTACCCCCTACATGATCATCAATGTTCTAAAGCATACTGATGGCCTTTCCTGTTGGTAGACCTCTTGTCTTGAGCCATCTTGTGACTACCAGAACCCCATGCCATTTTAATGAAATCAAGGCATTTGATTTGAATGTTTGCCTTTATTATTTATTTATTTATCTGCTTACCTTCATGTTTGTTTGTTTGAGACAGGATCTCTCTGTGTAGCTCTGACTGGCCTGGAACTCCACTGTGTAGACAAGGCTGGCCTCAGACTCACAGAGATCTACCTGTCTCTGCCTCCTGAGTGCTGGGATTAAAGGCGTGCACCACCTAACCAATATAACCAATATAAATATTTACCTTTAAAAGTGGTTGCCAAGCTGCTTAATTTTTTTTTAAATTTATTACGTTTTACTTGCATGCAGTATGCAAGTGTGCACGAACATGCATTCACTCAATGATTTGGAATACTCAGCCTCAGACAGAAAGCAAGTCTTTTTCATCCTGAGAACTTTGTTCTCCAGGCTTCCCTTTTTCCATCTGTGTGACGTGGTTGGCCCAGACTTCCAGTAAGTCCCGGATCTTTTCACCAAAGCACAGCTCCGTATGGTACTGTCTAGGGTTCTGGGTGACAGAGGACCTTAGGTCATCCCTGAGGGCCTGGAAGGTGATTTGAAAACTCTGCCCCAGATCTTGTGCTGTTCCACTTTCTGTAGTTGAAGCAGTTCCCAGCAGTGACCTGCCACTGCCTTCTCATCTACTCCCACAGTGTCATTAAGCCATTCTGGAGAAGGTGGGGAGAGCCAGTGGGTTGATTTGCTGGCGTTTTGTCTCTAGAGACTGGAACTGGAATCTTCCAAACCACTCACTGGTTTTCTCAGTCAAGGTCACCCTAGTTCACATGAAACCACAGTTTGGCTTTGCCTGGGGCTGTCTTCCTGGGTTTGGCTCAGGGATACCACATGGCCTTGGTGAATGAAGCTTCTAGCGGACCTAATGTATTTGGCTCTGCACCTCCTTCATCCCTGCCCCAGCCTGAACATGTTTGATTACCTATCAGATTCATAATTCCATAAGGCCCAAGAGACTAGAGGTCAGCTTGACAGGTGGCAGCCTGACTCCCAGGTAGAGAAAGGTACTGCTCATGGTCATCAAGTTGATCCACATTAAAGGTGTGACACAGAACTTAGGTCCTTGTGACTCCTATGCTAGTCCAGCATGGGCTATAAACTCACTTTCCACAGTTCAGGAGTGGCATCCTGACACATAAATTTGGCATTTATCTTTTGCCTGACTTGGGCAGTTCTGTTGTCAGGAGTTGGTGTCTTATAGAATAAATCATAGTGCTAAGAAGGAGGGACCTGTCCCTTTCCTACCCCTTCAACCCTGTTAAGTAAATGAGTTGTCTTTGCTTAATAGATGGAACAATTAAGAGCTGTGAGATTTTGTGCCTAGGTTTCAGGAAAGTTAGTATGGACTTTTCCAGAATTTTATTTGACTTCCTTGCCCTTGGTAGATTAACCTGTTAACAAAGAGAGATTCCCTAGTTTAGGAGTACTTACAGGGGATGTGTGTGCACAATGTGTGTGTCTTCACCTTCTGCAGCTATGATAAGCTGCAGGGAACCTCATGTCCCCTAAACAGGCTACTGGCCTGTGGTAATGGTCATACCTTTAGCATATCTATGAACAGGAGTCACTGTTTTTATGCCCTGAAAGAATTCAGAATTGGAAAATAACCATGTCCTTGATCTTCACAGGCACTGGTTTAACAGACAAACCAGCTCCTTGGTACACTCTGTGCATGTTATTTCTTACCTCCTTCTTAATCTTACCCTGGCTGAAGGGGCCGTGTGAAATGGGAACAGCTGCTCAGAGCCTCAGTGGAGTAGAGAAAGGGGGTCATTTTCAAGGTCCCCTGGTTTACACTCTGAGCTTCACTGTTAGGACTAGGGAAGACACTGGGGCATGGGAGCCTTGGGACCCTGTGAGGTCAAGATATCTGCCTGGTTTCTACTTTGAGGATGTGCTGTGACCTAGAAATCTGACAGCTGCACTGCACTTTTCCATTTTGGTGTGCCACATAAGATAGACAGTTGGAATAGTAGTAAGCAAGCTTCCAGTGCAGATTTGGTTCATATCCAGCATTTTTCCTATGGATTGTGTAGGCTTCTTAGGGTTAAGTTTCTATGCCCTCGTCTGAAAGTTAGGATATTTTAACACCCATCTTGGAAGTCTAGAGAACAACAGGTATGAGCTACACATACAGCCCCAGTAACTACAAGGGCACAGGAGGGCTGAGCTCATCAATACCAGGGAGAGTGGGCACTCAGTAAACAGGATGTTTTGCACGCACTGAACATGAAGTACAGAGTGAACATGTGGCACATAGGCCCTGCCTGTGGAGTATATACTTACTTAGCACTCTATCTTTTCTGTTAACTATGTAACTTGGCCTGTCCTTAAAGTCAGTATCCTTTTGCTTCAGTAGCTTGAATTTTGGGATTACTGGTGCATGCCACCACACCTGGTCCATCTACCCTGAGTGTCTACTTGACTGGGCCTGGCTATCTGGGCAGATGCCATAAAGGGCTGGAGCTAAACAGAGTGCCTAGAGCTAAACCAGGTGGGAGATTTTGCTGGATAGTTTTATGTCAACTTGTCCTAAGCTAAAGTCACCTGACAGAAGGGAACCTCAATTAAGAAAATGCCTCCTTGAGATCAGATTGTAGGCAGGCCCATAAGGGGATTCTCTTAATTAGTGATTGATAGAGGAAGGCAGAGCCCAATGTAGGTGGGGGCCACTCCTGGGCTAATGGTCCTGGATTCCATAAGAAAACAGTCTGAGCAAGTCATGGAGAGCAAGCCAGTAAGCAGCACCCCACCATGGCCTCTTATCAGCTCCTGCTTCCAGGTTCCTGCCCTGTTTGAGTTCTTCCCTGACTTCTTTCAATGATGAATTGTTATGAAAGTATAAGCCAAATAAATCCTTTCCTCTTCAACTTTCTTTTTGGACATTGTGTTTCATTAAAGCAATAGAAACCCTAACTAAGACAGAGAGATTAAGACTGGAGGGACCTGCTTGGACTCCATTCTGAAGCTGCAATTGAGAAAATGAGCACAAATAAGGGATATCTGACCTTTCAAGAGAGCTAACTCTCAAGCCTATTCTGTCTCTCCCAGCCCACCAATGGTGAGCCACTGGACCCCGATGTTTTTCTTCTATAGTTACTCTATACCTCTGGTGGCTGTTTTCACATTGACCAGGAGAGATCAACAGGTTCTGCTCAGTCTTGTTTGTTTGTGTAGGTTTGGTTTCTGGAAGATGGCAATATGAAGATTGAACTAGTTTGAAGACTTTTTATAATACCGGAAGTGAAAGAACCAGATGTTACCAGCTGAGATTTCTACCTCAGGCTGTCCGAGTCCTCTTCATGTAGAAAGTGGATGGATACCACAGGAGGGAGATGCAAAAGTACCTAACCTCATCTATGCCATGTCCCCAGTATCAGCTAAGCAGTTGCCTTTTAAGTGCCAAGTAAATTGCTAAGGTAGGTAGAGGACAGCCCTAGCCATAGCCAGGCCAGGTCAGAATTGCTGGCTGGGCAAGAAATCTGGCCAGGGTGCATTATAGCCCAGCATTGAATTGGTCCCTCAGCTAGCATATTGTCCATGCTGTCTCAGGGCTCTTTTAGATGCTTAGCCATATAGAATGGAAACTACTGAAGGCTCTTCCCATAAGAGCATATACCTGGGCAGACAAGCCCTCTACTTTCCAGTGTATGTCTGCCTTCCTGCCTGGAAACTTATGAGTCCTCTTTGTGACCATGATTAGCTGGTCTGCCATGGTGCACAGGTGATTCTGGTTTGAAATTACAAGGGTATCGGCTTGCTCTGGAGTATGTTTTTCTCTCTCCCCGATACTCATAGCTGACAAAACTGTTGTGCCAGGCCACTGTTAACTCTTTCATATTCACAACATTCTTATAGATGAAAGGATAAAAGAAGTCCTGCGACTTGTTGGCAAGAGCTATGCCAAAGCATAGACCAGCTCCCATCCTCCTGGATAAATGCAGATTAGCTGTCTGCCAAGTGGGCAGGCTAGAGGATCCAGTTTGGGCTATCCTTGTTTAAGTGTGCTATCTCATGCTTGTCTTTCCATCATGCTCCTGCACTGGTTTTGTTTTTGTTTTTAATGAGACGGATGCCTCTGCATGGAATTGGTTGTGACTTTTGTTCAAAGCCGCTACCCAGAGGCTATCTGACATCACTATCATTCTCCCCTCTCCCACAAAAAGCATCCTACTCTAACAGTCTTGCAGCCTTGAGCAGGTTGTCAGGAAAGAGGCTTTTAATAATACTCTCTTCCCCCAGCAGGGCCTAGGCTTGTAGGACTCTCCAAGGCTAGTTAGAGCAGAAGGGAGGAGGTATAGCCCATATCTGTGGGCCTGACTGCTATGTGCTAAGAGTGTGAGATCTGTTGTATTTTTGTTTGTCTCTGTTCTTTAAGATGTAATCCATGTCAGGCAGTGGCGGTGCACGCCTTTAATCCCAGCACTTGGGAGGCAGGGGCAGGAGGATTGAGCACTTGGGAGGCAGTATCCCCAGGTGCTTACTATTTTGAATCTGCTTTCTTTCACTATGGAAATTTCATAAAATGGAATCATAGAACCTGTGACCTTTAATCTGAGTTCCTTGACTCAACTAATATTCTTATGGGTTTCCCTTTCTTGAGTACTATTTAGAATTTCATTCATCTTTTTTCATAATTCATAATATTTCAGGGTATGACTGCATTACATTTTTTGATTTATTCCCCAGTTAATGGCATGTTGGCCATTCCTACCTTTTGTCAAATGGAATAGTGTTGCTGTGAATATTTGTATATAGATATTTAAGCATCTGCTGTCGCCTTTTCAGTGGACACCTGAGGGTAGGATCTCTGGACTACTGCATTTCTGCTAGTGGGCTGGTTGTTGGCCTGTCTGTCATGTGATAGAATCAGCCATGGAACTGCCTAGACCCAGTGGGATGCTCTTTCTTTCTGGCTGTAAGTACAGTGAGCTCCCAGGTACTAGTGCAAGGACCATGCTGTCTCAGAAATCTTGAGATTTCTATTCTTTCTACCTTTTCATTTTATTTGAGTTGCTGAACTAAAACAAAACAAAACAAAACAAAAAAAACTAAGGCAGCTGTAGCGACTGTTGGCAAGAGAGCTTAAGGGTATAGGACTGGAAAGCTGGACAGCCCAGTGATGCAGGCTCACTGGAATGTGAGGTTACTGGGGCTGCTGGAAGGGACTCATGTTGCCTAGAATTGGATCTCAGATGATTTTGGGATTTGCTGGAGAGGAAAGACCTTCTTAGTCCTGTTGGCCTACAGTATTACAGTTTTTTATATGTTTTGGGTTTTTTCCTTTATTACCTTTGAAACCATACATGGAACTTTGAGACTGGCTTGATGGTCTACACTGTTGGCCTTAGCATCAAGGAAGCTGGGGCTGGAGGATGATGAGTTCAAGACCAAGGCAAATGGTACCTTAGTGTTTATGAAAAAAAATGTGTTTTATGGGTCCTTAAAAGAATACTACAACTGCTGATCTAACTCAAAGTGATCTGTTTGCAAAAGACTCCACGTGCCTTGGAATGATTATCCTGCCATGAAGAATGCAGTGTTAATAGAGACAGGGCAACAGCAAGGGAGACAGGTGAGTGAGTGCATATGTGGCAGAGGGGTGCCAGGGCTGTAGAGCAGGAGTGATCACAGATCTTGTGGACACTACCTGCTCTTGCCACCAGCCTGCTCTGGATTGATTCATCCTTCCAAAGCTCCTGGGGACTTAATGTAGCACAGGGGAGACCATCAGCCCTTAGGAAGGACTTCACGTGAAAACAGACTTCTGAGATATGAGTGTGCTTTGGGGCTACAGGCAAGGTGACCTCAGGTGCTGGAGCTGTGCTGGAGTAGGGACTGGAGCCGTATGCAGTCTGTGGACTAGTTAGTGGGACAGGCTCTCCTTGTTGGCTTTGCAGCTGACTTCACTCTCCTCTTTCCTGGAATTGGATTTTGGGTAACTCCTACGGACCCTCCTCTAGACCCTGACCTACAGCCTAGTGTTGATATGGCCAAGTCAATCACCCTCTGCTTTGTGTGAATATGAGTATTAAAAGTGGAACTGGGCATGGAGACATAGTCCCAGCTCTTGAGAAGTAGAGGCAGGAAGATCTCTCTGAGTTTGAGGCCAGCCTGGTCTGTGTATCAAGTTCCAGGTCAGCCAGAGCTATGTAGTGCAACTCTGTCTTTAAAAAAAGAGACAGAGTGAAGAGGTAACTTTGGAATGTGTGGTCTAAAAGAGGCTATTAAATCCTGTACTCTTTAAGTGCTCTCGTAGAGGTAGAGAAGATGGCCAAGGGTGTGTGTGTGCGTGTGTGTGTGTGTGTGTGTGTGTGT
>JADRCC010191089.1:308-13643 GCA_019843855.1 Hylomyscus alleni
AGTATCTGCTGCCACCTGAGTTTTTGATCTTAGTCATTCTGACCAGTGTAAGGTGGAATCTCAGGGTCATTTTGACTTGTATTTTCCTGATGACTGAGGAAGTTGAACATTTCTTTATGTGTTTCTCAGCCATTCAAGATTCCTCAGTTGAGAATTCTTTGTTTAGCTCTGTACTCCAATTTCTATTTGGGTTATTTT
The DNA here is from genome assembly GCA_019843855.1 of Hylomyscus alleni. NCBI lineage: Eukaryota > Metazoa > Chordata > Mammalia > Rodentia > Muridae > Hylomyscus > Hylomyscus alleni. The sequence goes on from JADRCC010191089.1 coordinate 507, forward strand.
GTTTTCTGGAGTTTAACTTCTTAAGTTCTTTGTATATTTTGGATATTAGCCTTCTATCAGATGGAGGGTTGGTAAAGATCTTTCCCCAATCCGTAGGCTGCTGTTTTGTCCTACTGACAGTGTCCTTTGCCTTACATAAGCTTTTCAATTTCATGGTTCCCATTTGTCAATTGTTGATCTTAGAGTCTGAGCCATTGGTGTTCGGTTCAGGAAATTTCCCTCTGTGCCATGCGTTCAAGGCTCTTTCCCACTTTCTCTTCTACTAGATTCAGTGTATCTGGTTTTATGTGGAGGTCCTTGATCCACTTGGACTTGAGCTTTGTACAAGGAGATACAAATTGGATCAATTTTCATTCTCCTACTCACAGACTGCCAGTTAGACCAGCACCATTTGTTTAAAATTTTGTCTTTTTTCCATTGTATGATATTGGCTTCTTTGTCAAAGATCAAGTGACCGTAGGTGTGTGGGTTTATTTCTATTCCATTGGTCTATCTGTCTCTGTACCAATACTATGCGATTTTTCTCACTATTGCTCTGTAGTACAGCTTGAAGTCAGGGATGCTGATTCCTCCAGAAGTTCTGAGAACAAATTGAGAATTGTTTTTGCTATCCTGTGTTTTTAAAAATTCCAGATGAAGTTGAGAATTGCTCTTTCTATCTCTGTGAAGAATTGAGTTGGAATTTTGATGGGGATTGTATTGAATCTGTAGATTGCTTTTGGTAAGATGACCACTTTTACTATATTAATTCTACTGATCTATGAGCATGGGAGAGCTTTCCATCATCTGAGGTCTTCTTCGACTTCTTTCCTCTCTTTCCTCAGAGACTTTAAGTTCTTGTTGTACAGATCTTTCACTTGCTTGGTTAGAGTTACCTCAAGATACTTTATAGTATTTGTGACTATTGTGAGGGGTGTTGTTTCCTAAGTTTCTTTCTCAGTCCATTTATCCTTTGGCTACTGATTTGTTTGAGTTAATTTTATATCTAGCCACTTTACTGAAGTTTTTTAATCAGGTGTAGAAGTTCTCTGATAGAATTTTGGGGTCATTTATTTATGCTATCATATAATCTGCAAATAGTGATACCTTGACCTCTTCCTTTCTGATTTGTGTCCCGTTGATCTCCTTTTGTTGTCTAATTGCTCTGGCTAGGACTTCGAGTAATATAGTGAATAAATAGGGAGAGAGTGAGAAGCCGTGTCTTGTCCCTGATTTTAGTGGGATTGCTTCAAGTTTCTCTCCATTTAATTTGGTGTTGGCTGTTGGTTTGCTGTATATTGCTTTTTATTATGTTTAGGTATGTGCCTTGAATTTCTGATCTTTCCAAGACTTTTACTATGAAGGGGTATTGTATTTTGTTGAAGGCTTTTTCAGCATCTAATGAGATGATCATGTGATTTTTTTCTTTGAGTTTGTTTATATAGTGCATTACCTTGATGGATTTCATATATTGAACCATCCATGCATCTCTAGAATGAAGTCTACTTGATCATGGTGAATGGAGCTCACTCTGTAGACCAGGCTGGCCTCAAACTCAGAAATCTGCCTGCCTCTGCCTCCCAAGTGCTGGGATTAAAGGCGTGCGCCACCACCGCCCGACTTGATGTGTTCTTGAATTCGGTTTGTGAGAATTTTATTATATTTTCAAATCGCTTTCATAAGTGAAGTTGGCGTGTAGTTCTCTTTTTTTGTTGGGTCTTTGTGTGGCTTAGGTATCAGACTAACCGTGGCTTCATAGATTGAATTAGGTAGTATGCCTTCTGTTTCTATTTTGTGGAATAGTATTGGTATTAGGTCTTCTTTGAAGGTTTGATAGAATTCTGCACCAAAACCATCTGGCCCTGAACTTTTTTTGGTTGGGAGACTTTTAAGTACTGTTTCTATTTCTTTAGGGGTAATGGGATTGTTCAGGTGCTTTATCTGATCCTGATTTAACTTTGGTACTTGGTATCTGTCTAAAAATTATCCATTTCATCCAGATTTTCCAGTTTTTGTGAGTATAGGCTTTTGTAGTAGGATCTGATGATCTTTTGAATTTCCTCTGATTCTGTTGTTATGCCTTCCTTTTCATTTTTGATTTTGTTAATTTGGATTCTGTCTTTGTATCCTTTAGTTAGTTTGGCTAAGGGTTTATCTTACCTTGTTGACTTTTCTCAAAGAATTAGCTCTTAGTTTTATTGACTCTTTGTGTAATTCTCTTTGTTTCTAATTGGTTGATGTCAGGTCTGAGTTTGATTATTTTCTGCCATGTACTCCTCTTGGGTGTGTTTGCTTCTTTCTCTTATAGAGCTTTCAGATATGCTGTTAAGTTGCTAAAGTAGGATCTCTTCAATTTTTTTAATGAAGGTACTCAGTGCTAGGAATTTTCCTCTTAGCACTGCTTTCATTGTGTCCCATAAGTTTGGGTATGCTACACCTTCATTTTCATTAAATTCTAGAAAGTCCTTAATTTCTTTATTTCTTCCCTGACCAAGTTATCATTAAGTAGAGAGTTGCTCATTTTCCATGGGTATGTGAGTTCTGTTGTCTTTGTTGTTATTGAAGTCTAGCCTTAGTCCACGGTGATCTGATAGAATGCATGGGATTATTTCCAATCTTCTTGTATCTGTTGAGGCTTGTTTTGTGTCTGATTATATGGTTAATTTAGGAGAAGGTACGATAAGGTGCTGAGAAGAGGGTATATTCTTTTGATTTAGGGTGAAATGTTCTGTAGATATCTGTTAAATCCATTTGGTCCATAACTTCTTTTAGTTTCACTGTATCTCTGTTTAGTTTCTGTTTCCATGATCTTTCCATCGGTGAGAATGGGGCATTAAAATCTCCCACTATTATTGTGTGAGGATCAATGTGTGTTTTGAGCTTTAGTAACATTTCTTTTACAAATGTGCGTGCCCTTGCATTTGAAGCATAGATGTTCGGAATTGAGAATTCATCTCGTGGATTTTTCCTTTGGTGAGTATGAAGTGTTCTTCCCTATCTCACTTGATAACTTTGGTTGAAAGTCTATTTTATTGGATATTAGAATGGCTGCTCTAGCCATTTCTAGCTTGTTTCTTGGGACCATTTTCTTGGAAAAAAAATTTCCAGCCTTTTAGTCTGATATGGTGTCTGTCTTTGTTACTTATGTGTGTTTCCTGTATGCAACAAAATGCTGGGTCCTAGTCCATATCCAGTCTGTTAGCCTATGCCTTTTTATTTGGGAATTGAGTGCATTGATGTTGAGAGATATTAAGGACCAATGATTGTTGGTTCCGTTATTTTTGTTGTTAGTGATGAATTTATGTTTGTGTGGTTCTCTTCTTTTGGGTTTGTTGTGAGCTGATTAGTTTCTTGTTTTTTTTGTTTTTTGTTTTTTGTTTTTTTGTGGGTGTAGTTTCCTTCCCTGTGTTGGAGTTTCCCTTATCTTATCTTCTGTAGGACTGGATTAGTGGAAAGATATCATTTAAATTTGGTTTTATCATGGAATATCTTGTTTTCTCCATCTATGGTGATTGAGAGTTTTGCTGGGTATAGTAGACTGGGCTGGCATTTGTGTTCTCATAGGGTCTGTATGATGTCTGTCCAAGATCTTCTGGTGTTTATAGTCTCTTGTGAGATGTCTGGTGTAATTCTGATAGGTCTGCCCTTTTATGTTACTTGGCCTTTTTCCCTTACCACTTTTAATATTCTTTCTTTGTTTTGTGCATTTCATGTTTTGTTTATCATGTGATGGGAGGGATTTCTTTTCTGGTCAAATCTATTTGGTGTTCTGTAGGCTTCTTGTATGTTTATGGCCACCTCTTTTCTTTAGGGAAGTTTTCTTCTATGACTTTGTTGAAGATATTTCCTGGCCCTTTACATTGGGAACCTCCTCTCTCTCTTCTATTCCTCTTATTCTTAGGTATGGTCTTTTCATTGTGTCCTGGATTTCCTGGATGTTTTGGGTTAGGAGCTTTTTGCACTTTGTATTTTCTTTGACTGTCATGTCAATATCTTCTATGATGTCTTCTACGCCAGAGATTCTCTTCTATCTCTTGCATTCTGTTGGTGATGCTTGCACCTGTAACTCTTGATCTTTTTTCTAGTTTTTCCATCTCTAGGGTTGTCTCCCTTTGTGATTTCTTTATTGTTTCTATTTCCATTTTTAGATTTTGGATGGTTTTATTCAATTCCTTCACCTGTTTGATTGTGTTTTCCTGTATTTCTTTAAGGGATTTACAATTCAACGTGTTTACCTCTGTTCTCCTGTATTTAAGGGAGCTATTTATGTCCTCCTTAAAGTCCTCTGTCATCTTCATAAGAAGGAATTTTAGGTCAGAATCTTGCTTTTCAAGAGTGTTAAGGTATCTAGGGCTTGCTGTGGTGAGAGAACTGGGTTCTGATGGTGCCAAGTGGCATTGGTTTCTGTTGCATTTGTTCTTGTGATTGCCTCTCACCATCTGGCTATCTTAGGTGTTAATCCCTTGCTGTCTCTGACTGGATCTTGTCTCTCCTGTGAGCTTGTGAGCCTGGCTATGATGAAACTCCTGGGAGTCAAGTTGTCTCTGGGTGTGGGAGGCAGTCTGGAATGCCAGCTCTACCTCAGGCTGAGTTGTAGGATGGGAGGAAGATGTGTCTCTGGGAGGGCAGGGTGGATAGGGTCTACCTGTGCTGGGCCCAGTGGGGGTCCTAATTGGGCCAGGTAGATCACAACTGTCAGTAACTCCAGTTCTAGGTGATCTGACACTCCCTCATATAGACTTATGTGTATGCAAAACATCCATGCATAATCAATGTGAAATAAAATAATAAATTTTAAAATTAATATAAAAAATTTAATATCACATATATTAAAATGTACATCTTTTATGTACATTTATGTGAATTGTTCAAAGCTTTGATTTCCAGCTTTTATTCATTCTGGAAAAAAGATCCACCCATTTTAATCTCCACTAATAATCAGTAAATCCAGCTGTGACCTCCTCTCATGTCCAAGATTCTGTTTTTAAATGAGTGCAAGAAGCAGATAGAGATATACAGCTGCTCACAGTAAAATGCACCAAAATGTTTACAGTGTCCAGCAGGAACTCAGACAAGGAAGTCCTGTTAAGTGCTCTACCCCAGCTGTGTAGCTGCACACTGATGGCAGGTTGTCTAGAGCCTGGAAAGCTGTTGGCATCAACCTGTCCTTCTTCCTTAGCCTGTCCATGGAGCCATAACTGAAAGTAAAATAAAAATTCAGGGTATGCGGGGCTCAGTGGGACAGAAACAGAAGCAGACACAGACATGAAACAAAGGAGTCTGGGGAAGGGAAAAATACTCCAACTCAAAGGACAACAGGGCTGGAGACACAGGGCAGAAAGAATGGGCATGAAGGCCCACCATGGCCCACATCACCAGGGTGCCCCTCCCTAGCTGTGTGGCTGCCCACTGGTGGCAACTTGTATAGCACCTGGTGATCTGTCCTTTGAGTTCCAGTTGGGATTGATCTTTCTCACATTTTCCCTGGAAATTCACATGAGCTCTCCAAGTCTTCATTTCATTGTCAGCCCCTTTTGGTAGCTGGCTAGTGTAGGAGACACATGGCTGGGAAAGCTCTAAAGTCTTTTCTAGAAACCAGGAAATATATGATATAAAATGATTTGTCAAAATCAAGCATAACAAACCAACCAACCAACCAACCAACCAACAAACAAAAATCCACTGTGGAAGTCTGGTGTTATCTCTGTAGTCTAAAGTAAAAATTCATTGACTGTCTTAGTCAGGGTTTCTATTCCTGCATAAACATCATGACCAAGAAGCAAGTTGGGGAGGAAAGGGTTTTATTCAGCTTACACTTCCACATTGCTGTTCATCACCAGAGGAAGTCAAGACTGGAACTCAAGCAGGACAGGAAGCAGGAGCTGACGCAGAGGCCATGGAGAGATGTTCCTTACTGGCTTGCTTCCCCTGGCTTGCTCAGCCTGCTCTCTTATAGAACCCAAGACTTCCAGCCCAGGGATAGCACCACCCACAAGGGGCCCTACCCCCTTGATCACTAATTGAGAAAATGCCCCACAGCTGGATCTCATGGAGGCACTTCCCCAATTAAAACTCCCTTCTCTGTGATAACTCCAGCCTGTGTCAAGTTGACACACAAAACCAGCCAGTACAATTGACCTTATCTCTTGGCAGGACAGCCATGTTGGAGTCCCTCTGGGTTTCCCACTCCTATGATTCCACTAGGCATCAAGCAAGGTGAAAACCTGAAAGGAAAACAAAGTTGGGAGAAGAGTATCAGGACCTGTAACTGTATGCCTGTGATGCAGTGTGGGACTAGAGCTGTGGGACTCCACTGGGAGCTCAGGTAGTTTTATGGGTGCTACCATTTGGACTCATGCCATAGGGTGCATAAACCCAGATAGGAGTGGAGTCACATGGTTATGACCATCATGGTGATGCTACCAACCAAGGTGATGACCAAGTTCAGGGTCAGATGGTTTTAGTGCAGAATTCTATCAGATCTTCAAAGAAGACCTAATACCAATACTTCTCAAACTATTCCACAAAATAGAAACAGAAGGAGCACTACCCAATTCATTCTATGAAGATACAGTTATACTGACACCAAAACCACACAAAGACCCAACAAAGAAAGAGAACTTCAGACCAATTTCCCTTTTGAATATCAATGCAAAAATACTCAATAAAATTCTCACAAACTGAATCCAAGAACACATCAAAACGATCATTCACCACGATCAAGTAGGCTTCATCCTAGGCATGCAGGGATGGCTCAATATACAGAAATCCATCAACATAATCCACTACATAAACAAACTCAAAGAAAAAAAATCTCATGATCATTTCATTAGATGCTGAAAAAGCATTTGACAAAATCCAACATCCCTTCATGTTAAAAGTCTTGGAAAGATCAGGCCCATACCTAAACATAGTAAAAGCAATATACAGTAAACCAATAGCCAACATCAAACTAAATGGAGAGAAACTTTAAGCAATTCCACTAAAATCAGGGACTAAACAAGGCTGGCCACTCTCTCACTATATATTAAATATAGTACTTGGAATTCTAGCCAGAGCAATTAGACAACAGAAGGAGGTCAAAGGGATACAAATTGGAAAGGAAGAAGTCAAAATATCACTATTTGCAGATGATATGATAGTATACTTAAGTGACCCCAAAAATTCCACCAGAGAACTCCGACAGCTGATAAACAACTTCCACAAAATGGCCAGATATTAAAATTAAGTCAAGCAAATCAGTAGCCTTCCTCTACTCAAAGGATAAATGGACTGAGAAAGAAATTAGGAAAATGACACTCTTCACAATAGTCACAAATAATATAAAATATCTTGGTGTGACTCTAACCAAACAAGTGAAAGATCTGTACAATAAGAACTTCAAGTCTCTGAAGAAAGACATCAAAGATCTCAGAAGATGGAACGATCTCCCATGCTTGTGGATTGGCAGGATTAATATAGTAAAGACGGTCATTTCACTGAAAGCAATCTACAGATTCAATGCTATCCTCATCAAAATTCCAACTCAATTCTTCATAGAGTTAGAAAGAGCAATTCTCAAATTCATTTGGAATAATAAAAAACCCAGGATAGTGAAAACTATTCTCAACAATAAAAGAACTTCTGGGGGAATCAGCATCCCTGCCCTCAAGCTGTACTACAGAGCAATAGTGATAAAAACTGCATGGTATTGGTACAGAGACAGGCAGGTGGATCAGTGGAATAGAATTGAAGACCCAGAAATGAACTCACACACCTATGGTCACTTGATCTTTGACAAAGCAGCTAAAGGCATCCAATGGAAGAAGACATTATTTTCAATAAATGGTGCTGGTTCAACTGGTTGGTCAACATGTAGAAGAATGCAAATTTATCCGTTCTTATATCTGTGTACATAGCTCAAGTCCAAGTGGATCAAGGACCTCCACATAAAACCAGATGCCCTGAATCTAATAGAAGAGAAAGTGGGGGAACAACCTCAAACACATGGTCACAAGGAAAAAGTTTCTGAATAGAATACTAATGGCTTATGTTCTAAGATTAAGATTTGACAAATGGGACCTCATAAAATTGCAAAGCCTCTGTAAGGCAAAATACACTTCCAATCAGACAAAACTGAACCCAACAGATTGGAAAAAGATCTTTACAAACCCAACATCTGATAGAGGACTAGTATTCAATATATTAAAAAAACTCAAGAGGTTAGACTCTAGAGAACCAAATAACTATTAACAAAATGGGGAACAGAGCTAAACAAAGAATTCTCAACTTAGGAAACTCGAATGGCTGAGAAGCACCTAAAGAAATGTTCAACGTCCTAAAGAAATGTTCAACGTCCTTAATCATCAGGGAAACAGATTCAAAATGACCCTGAGATTCCACCTCACACCAGTCAGAATGGCTAAGATAAAAAAACTCAGGTGACAGCAGATGCTAGTGAGAATGTGGAGAAAGAGGAACACTCCTCCTTTGTTGGTAGGATTACAGGCTGGTACAACCACTCTGGAAATCAGTCTGGCAGTTCCTCAAATGTCACACCACCTCCAGTAGGATCTGTGTGACAAATTCCACAGACTGAGGCTGTTGACCTCAAAAGGGGGAGGCCTCCTGGAACCAGTTGTGGAACTCTTCACCTGAGAAAAAATATTGAGCCATATTTCTCATGGCAATCTATCTGTTTTGTTTTCTCTTATTCCTTTTTTTATTTACATGTTCCTGGTAGCCTAGGCCAAGATCTTAAATGAGAATAATGGGTAAGAAACCATCCCTTGAGATGGGGTTACTAACATAACTTTATCCCCTGGGAAACCAACGCTATACTTTTAAAATTATTTACAAAACTATTATGATAAAAACTTTCCCAACAATAAAACTTAATATGGCCACACTTGTGTCATTGGAGGTGGGTTTTGGTATATGGTAAAAAGGCCTTAATTAGAAAGAATTAAATAGTTTAAATTTATGTGTTGATGATTTATAAAAAATCAGGCATTAGATGTTAAATAATAATTGACCATATGGGACTGGAGAGTTAGCTCAGTGGTTAAGAGCATTGACCATAAAGATTTATTAACCTGCTCCTGGAAATAGCCTTGGACAACTGCCCCACCGAATACATCCTTTTAGAATTATTATATTTTGATTTATATTAATAATGATGTTAACTGTTTTGATTGTGTTTGTTTCACTGGATACAGTTTCTAAGAGATGTAATGTTTGGGTTTTAATGTATAAAATCCCCTGGTTGAGAGATGCAAAATACACTCAGATTCAAACTGCCTCTGTGTTTGTTTCTCTTTATCATCACTGAATTCTTACCCACTTGGCCTCGAGAACCCACATCCCAGGACCCCAATACCTGGCTGGGGTGGTCCGTGGCACTCAGAAAATTGGAGATAGTACTACCTGAGGACCCAGCTATACCACTCCTAGGCATATACCCAGAAGATGCTCCAACATAAAATAAGGACACATGCTCCACTGTGTTCATAGCAGCCATATTTATAATAGCCAGAAGCTGGAAGTAACCTAGATGTTCTTCAACAGAGGAACAGATACAGAAAATGTGGTACATTTACACAATGGAGTACTACTCAGCTATTAAAAACAATGAATTTATGAAATTCTTAGGCAAATGGATGGATCTAGAAAATATCATTTTTTTTTTTTTTTTCGAGACAGGGTTTCTCTGTGTAGCCTTGGCTGTCTGGAACTCACTCTGTAGACCAGGCTGGCCTTGAACTCAGAAATCCACCTGTCTCTGCCTCCCAAGTGCTGGGATTAAAGGTGTGCACCACCATCGCCCGGCTAGAAAATATCATTCTTAGTGAGATAACTCAGTCACAAAATAACACACAGGGTATGTACTCACTGATAAGAGGATATTAAGCAAAGAGCGTGGACTATTCATGATACAACTAATGGACCACATGAAGCTCAAGAGGAAGGAACAACAAAGAGTGGATACTTCAGTCCTACTTAGAATGGGGAACAAAATAACCAAGGGAAGTAGAGGTTGGGAGGGACTTGGGTAGAAGAGAAGAGTGGGAGGGGGAAAAAGAGAGGAAGAATCAGGTATGGGGCATGATGGAAGAGATGTACAAAGAGTCAAGAAATTGAATAGGTGTGTGTAGCAATGGTGATGGAGAATTGGGGGGTAGCAACTAGAAAGTCCCAGATGCCAGGAAAGCAAGAGCCTCCCAGGACCCCAAGGGATGACATTAGCTACATACCCCACAAAGAGGAGGAAGAACCTGTTGAGACCATATCCAGAGGTTAGGCATGGCTCCCTGGTTGAGGGATGGAGCCTCCCACCCATCTCCAAAATTGTAACCCAGAATTGCTCTTGTCTAAAGGAAATACAGGGACAAAGTGTGGAGTAAGGCCACACTTTTCCTGAAGGAAAGGCCATCCAGAGACTGCCGCGTCTGGGGATCCATCTCACGTGCAGACACCAAACCCAGACACTATTGCAGATGCCACGAAGTGCTTGCTGACAGGAGCCTGATGCAGCTGTCTCCTGAGAGGCTCTGCCAGATCCTGACCAATACAGGTGCGGATGTACACAGCCAAACATTGGATTGAGCAAGGTGACCTCGATGGGGAAGTTAGGACAGGGACTGTAGGATTGTAGGTTGTAAGAGTTCAACCTCTTAGGAAGAATAACAATACCAACAACCAGGCACCTCAAAACTCCCAGTAACTAAACCACCAACCAAAGAGTACACAGTGGGTACCCATGGCTCCAGCTGGATAGGTAGCAGAGGATGGCCTTATCTGGCATCACTGGGAAGGGGGTGCCTTGGTCCAGTGGAGGCTTGATGACCCAGGATAGTAGAATGCTAGTCTGCTGAGGCAAGAGTGGGTGGAAGGGTGAGAGATCACCTTTATAGAAGTAGGGATAGGGAGGATAGGATAAGGGGCTTGTGGAGGGGAAATTGGGAAGGGGGATAACATTTGAAATATAAATAAATAAATAACCAATAAAAAAAGAGAGAGAAGAAGCAGCAGACTTGCAATCTGGCAATGCCTAAAATAGATGGCTTTCAGAGAAGGAGATAAAGGGGGCGCCAAAGATAGAGGCCTCCCCACTTGAAAAACCCTAAGAATAGAAGGGAAACCCATCAGCTTCCTCATAGTTAATAGAGCTCAACAGTTCATAAATGACCTCCTGATGGCAGCAGAAACCAAACAAAAATGCCTAGAGGGGACCCAGGACTCTTGGAGGCCCTGGGGAATTTAGACTCTTGAGCCTCCACTAAGAAGATCATACTCTGGTAACCATAGGTGACCTCCCTAGATCTGGGGAAAACATATTAGGGAAAGGTCAGAGGTAGCTCTTCACCATCAGAAAGGAATTTCTACACCAGCTTTGGGGTTGCCAGAAGTGACCAAGCCCTTCCATCTATTCATAGACAAGAGATCTGAGATGGCGAAAGGGACTCTGGGCCCTGGTGCAGGCCAGTGGCCTACCTGTGAAAGAAATTAGACTCATTTGTAGAGGCTGGCCCCCCTGCTTGTACATTATCACAGCCATGACCCTCGTGGTTAAGGATGCTGACAAGTGTCACTGGGCCAAAGCCTGACCATCACCAGTCTCTCCTCTTAAATTCCCCTAGCGTGACCTTTAATGTCCCATCTTCCCTGAGCCCAGCTACCCTGCTGCCTAAGGCTAGAATACTCCAAGGCTAGAAATGGGCAAGAGGCTGAACATATATATGGACAGTCAATATACATTTAGCACAGCCAATGTCCATAGGACCATCTACAGAGAGAGGGGCCTCTTGGCAGCTGAAGGAAAGACCATTAAAAACAAACAAAAAAAGACTCCCGCCCTTCCACAAACATTAAAAGGGCCCCAAAAGTTGGCCATCATCCATTGCTCCAGTCCAATGCCTCTGTGGATGATAGAAAACTACAGATGGAAAATTCATTCTCCCTGAGGGGCTGGGTATTCGCATGCTGAAAAAGATTCATCATTCCTCCCACATGAGTATCCAAAGGATGCAAGATCTGATCAGACATGCCCATGTTAGGATAAGAGATGTCAACTCCAAAGTCACTAACATTGTGAAAGACTACAGGACATGTCAGCTCACTAATACAGTGGCCAATGAAAAGAATTCTGGCTACAGGCTCTGTGGAAGAAGACCCAGAGCCTAATGGGAAATTGATTTCACTGAGGTAAAACCAAAAAAACTCGGATATACTTACTTGTGTTCATAGATATCTTTACTGACTGGACTGAGGCTTTCCCCCACCAAGCAGGAAACTACATCCATGGGGACAAGGAGACTGTTAGAGGACATATTGCCACTGTATGGGTTTCTCCAGATGATAGGGTCAGTTAATAGACTAGCCTTTGTGTCCCAGATAAGTCAGGGACTACCCAGTATTCTGGAGATTGATTAAAAACTTTATTGTGCATACAGACCCCAGAGTTCAGGACAGGTAAAAAAGATAGATGGAACCCTAAAAGAGACCTAACTCTAATCTTATCCCCCAATCCTCATCCTCCCTCCTCCCCTGAAACTGTCCCGCAGTTTCACGAACCTGGGTTCTCTCTCGAAGGGAGGAAAATACCTGAAAAACAGAGTTCGAGAACAAAAGGACACGAAGCCAAGTTGCGTCCCAATCAAGGCTTCCCACTTTACTTTTTGGGTTTCAGTATTTATAGGAAAGTGGAATTGGAATCTCTAGGTTACAGTGACATTTGCATAACATAAACAATTTGGGAGGAGTCAGGAAAGAGTCAAGGAAAGTCAGGTGTCTTGAGGGCAGCTCTTGAGGGTGGCGGCCCAGGACATCTTGCAGATCTCTGCTCCAGGGAGAGGCCAGAGGCACAGCAGGAGGTGGAGGAGGAGGCCAAGAGCAGATGTCCCCAGGCGGTCAGTCCGTTCACACCCAACAATGTCCCCAGTCAGCAGGTCTCAAAGGCGGAACTCAGAGCAGTCCTTTGTTTTAGGGACAGCTGGAGTGATCTGGCGGTCTCTGGTTGTAGACTCTGGAGTGGAGGTAGAAGGAAGGGGAACCTAACACTCCCTCACCCCTAACTCTCTCTATCTCCTTCTCCCTCTACCCCTCTCCTGTGACACACTTTCTTCAACAAGGCCACACCCAAAACAGTTCACTACCTAGGGTCCAAGGATTCAAATATGA
>JADRCC010191111.1:1661-27455 GCA_019843855.1 Hylomyscus alleni
GACTTTTTTGGAAAGATATGAACAAATGTCTTATTAGTCATCATAGATAGAGTATAGCCTATTCTAACAGAGTCTGGGTTAATAAGCCCGTGGACTGACCACGGTTACTTACAAGAGCATAGGTACAAAGGCACAGCACCAACAGAAAGCCCAGATGATGATTTATTGCCATTGTATGTCTGAAGTTCCAAGCACAACATAAATGTAGATCCACTAAACAAGCCACAAATAACAGGGTGTCTTGCCACTCCTCTAACTCTCTGAGCTCCCTCAACTTTTCAAGTTACCTTATTGCCAGTTTTCTCAGGCAACTTTCTCTTGTTGCAGGGAGGAATATTTTAACAAGAAGAAACAGATATTCAACACTCTCTATATTATCTATATGTTACACAATGCTGTTAATCAATGTACTTGAGTAAGCTGTTATAGTGTGTAACAATTAAAAAACAATCCATGCTATTGCTGGCTTGGCACTAGCCAGTGGTTTTGATCTGTTCCCAACCTGGTACATAGACTGAGATTGCATATTTCTCCTAGCCAATGCTTCTCCCACCAATGCTGGCTCTGCCTCTCTGGAGCTCTGAGATAGCTCTCTTGGTCCCTGCAGTGTGCTTTTGGCAGCCAGCACTCTGCTGCTGTTACCTTTCCCCTGGAGCTCAGTCATTGCCCAATCTTCCTGGCCCAAAGCCTGGCCAAATCCCAGCTTGGCTATGTTCTTTCCCTCTGACCCACCTGAGTTGCTACAAATGAAAAACACCAGACAATCTTAGTTTAGAATCAATAGATAACACAACCACTGGGCTCTGAATCTATTGTCCTAAACTATTCTGTGAACTAGTACCCTCAGAGCTCCCAGGGACTAAAACTCCAACCAAAGAGTACACATGGGGGGACTCATGGCTCAAGCAACATATGTATAGCAGAGGATAGCCAAGTTGGTCATCAATGGGAGGAGAGGACCTTGGTCCTGTAAAGGTTCTATGCCCCAGTGTAGGGGAATGCCAGGGCCAGTAAGCAGGAGGGGGTCAGATAGTGAGCAGGGGAAGGAGGAGGGAACAGGGGATTGTTTTAATTTTTGCTTTTTGTTTTATTTTATTTTATTTATTTTCTTTTTCTTTTTTGAAGGGGAACCTGGGAAAGGAGATACTGTAAATAAAGAAAACATCTAATAAAAAAAAGTCCTCCAGTGGCCGATTCTGATGGATTCTACCACCAGATCTAAGAGATCTTGGTCTACATGGTGGTTCCTTTCTCTCCCACTTAGTCTTCCAAAATGGAGTGCCTTCCTCCAATGTTCTTCTCTTGGACTCCTGAATGCCTGTATCCTCCTTAAATAATGATTAGCTTCTTGTTGTCTTTATTATCTAATCAATTAATTAAGGGAAAATTCCACTATAAGTTGTCCTACATGGTGGTCAAAAAACAGGCTAAACCAAGGTAGGACAAATAGAAAACAAACTGTATGTCTTTGTCATCTATGGACTGACTTAAAATTGATAGATAGATAGACAGGTAGATGACATATAGATGATAGATTGGCAAATAATAAATAATGGTTTATAGATAAATTGATAGTATGGTGGTTTGAATGGCCAATGGGCAATGGCACTATTAGGAATTATAGCCTTCTGGAGGAGATGTAGCCTTGTTGGCAGAAGTGTGTCACTGTGGAAGTGGCTTTGAGGTCTTATATATGTGCATAAGTCTGGCTAGTGTGATTCAACCCTTTCAGATCAAGATGAAGAACACTCAGCTCCTTCTGTAATATCATGTCTGTCTGGACACTGTCAGGCTTCCTGCCATTATGCTAATGGACTAAACATCTGAAACTGTAAGCCAAGTCCCATAAAAATGTTTGTCTTTATAAGAGTTGTTTTAGTCATACAGTATCTTCACAGCAATGCAAACTCTAAGAAATACAGACAAAGAGACAAACACAGGTAGATAGACAGTATATACATATATTGATAGATATATAATCAATCATGTATATTGATAAATGGATAGCTATGGATAGAGGCATAGTAGCATAAATAATTAAAAATAAAATTATAGCTATCTGAACAGATTTTAACCCAGTGGATGTGAGCTAAATATCTGACATGCACTCACAACATGTAAATTTAACTATTAAGAGCATATCACACACATATCCCAATCATCCTGGCTACACATAGTGAGTTGAAAGACTCCTGAATAGAAATGACATTTGGTTGAGCCTATTTGAGGACAGTCATTAATATGGCTAAGAGGCCCATGTGTTAAATTTGGCCCAACACAGCCAACAGATGCATTCTCCGATGCAACCTGGAGGTGTTCCTAATGATGCTTCTAGGCCAAGAACATTGCATCTGCTTCTATTCAGGCAGCCTGGCCACTTGGCTAGAAACAGAGAATTGTGGCAAACTATGTCCTAGGGAAGCTTCATTTCATGAAAAATGAATGTAGCTGGGGGCTGAGTCCTGATAGCAGATTTTGGCCAACAGATGGTATACTTCTTCTAATAACAGTGTTATATATTTAAAGGGCAATCTAAACCTGCTCCTGAATTAACTAAAATCAACATGTTTTTGTATAGATTCATATGTCCATCTTGTCTCTAGCTTTGTATGTTGGCTAGTCTTGATTATTAACTTGATAAGAGATTCATAACTCAGTCATCCCTGCTCTTTTAACTCCATATCTACAGAACAAAAGGCTCAAAGCTTAGGTTTAGAAACATTCAATAAATAAATGAGATAAGAGAGATATGAGAAACAGAGGAAAAGATAATAATAGGTATAGATGATTATAGATAGATGGTCAATAGATGATAGATAGGCAGATTGGTAGATAGATAGATGGAAAGCTGATAGATGGTAGAAGTGATATATACATATTTAGAGATCTTTAAGAAGCTATGTAGAATGATAAATGCTTAGATATATAAATACATGGATGTATATCAATATATAATATATACATATAGAGATATAGAGAACAATAAATAGGGACAGGTAATTGATATCTGCAGTTTTTAAATGTCTGCTGCTCAAACTAAGATAGATGGGCCCCACAGGTAAAACAGGAAATTGCTCTACTTCAAATTCTACATTACAGAAGAGTGGCAGACATGTGTAAGTAGAGTCTCTGGTAGCAAGACTCCACCTGAGGCCGTATATCTCCAAACTTTACTGACAGCCATACTGTGCAAGTTTGATTCAGAAATAACAGTATGGTTAGAATGAAGAAAATATCGATTTAGATAGATCACCTTCTCCTGACCATTGGGGGAAAAGAGTAAAGGACCTGAGTTGAGATCTGTAGAACATAGGCTCTATGGACTCTGAAGTGATCCCGAAGAAAGTGAGAGTCTCTCCAAACAGAAGGAATTAATTTCACATTACTTTTCACAAAAGCCATGAAGTCAGATTTAATTTAATTTGCAGTAAAGAAACATTTTTGAATGTAAAATAAAACATGTATA
This sequence comes from Hylomyscus alleni, assembly GCA_019843855.1. Lineage (NCBI taxonomy): Eukaryota > Metazoa > Chordata > Mammalia > Rodentia > Muridae > Hylomyscus > Hylomyscus alleni. The sequence continues at coordinate 5,128 of JADRCC010191111.1, forward strand.
CAAATTGAAATATTTAGGTTTTTTGTTTTTTGGTTTTTTTTTTTGTTTTTTTTGTTTGTTTGTTTGTTTGTTTTTTCAAATATCTGAGTAAGAAGTGCCTGCTTTTTCTTCTGTGGTTTCCCCACTGCTTCAGTAGAGGAGAACCTAGAAAGAGACAAAGCCACTGTGATTGCCAGTAGTGGATGCAAAAGAGAGGAATATCAACTGTTTTCCCAAGCAATGAGACCAAGATCATTTGCTCCTCAGGACTGTGTTATATGTCTAATTTTTTCATTAAGACTTTATATGGCAGAGGCTAAATCATCACTTCTACAGTGAGCACTGACCAGGTTACTTGATTTGTTGAAAGGGGAGGGGGGTGATGAATATGAGTATGTGACACTTTTATGGTTCTATGTTTTGGAGATGAGATGAGTTCACAAAGCATGTCTACATGATGGCTTAAAGCAATAGGCACGACTGAAATTATTGAAATGCAAAAATGACACATTGAAATGCAAAAAAGCATAAAAGTAGGAGATGCTTTCCTAGTAATTGGAATCCAGGCAACAATAACAAGAAGATATTGAACACTTGTCACTTCTTAATGAAAGATCTCCCTGTTTCTTTCTGGAAAATAAAACCTTACTTATTATGGAGTATCATGATCTTACTTATGAGAAAAAAATAGAAATTAAAAATTATTTTACTAGAGTGCAGTCTTTGAACCAAGGTACTAAAACCTGTGCAACCTCTTACTGCAGTTTTTTCTCTCACTTCTTTTTCTTATTAATAATATTTTACAGTTTAGGGTTGTGTTTTAGGTATAACCTTGCACCTAATTTTAATTTTATGGATGAGAAATTAAAAAGGTAATAAAGTAAAATAATGGCTGGCATGATGGCTTAGCACATAAAGGTGCTAACCCCCAAGTCTGAAAAAATGAGATGGAACTCCAGGAATCATTTGGTGGATGGAGAAACAGACTAATGCATGTTGTCCTTTGAGCTCCATTCATGCACCATGGTCTGTATGCATGTATACACATATGCTATTGCATGTAAATACACACAAATAAATAAATAAATTTGTAGATAAATAAATAAATATTTTTCAAAAGAAGTAAGGTGAATTGATTTTGGCTGTATAATCAACTTGTGGCTGTTCTTATTCTTGTATGTCCTGAAAGGAAATGGTCTGAGAAGTAGGAGGATGTCAACATGGACCAGGTCATAAAGGATTTTAAGAACTAGGGATCAGTTATTTTGAGGATGTAGATGTAAATATATTAGGGCTGGGGGATGGTACCTTTGTTAAGTTCTTCTGGCTCAGGCATAAGAACCTGTGTTTATCTCTGAGAAGACAGTAAAACAAACATACAAAGAACAACAAAAAGATATAAAACATTAGCCAGCCAGGCATTGTAGCATGTACTTGCAATCCCAGAATGGGAGAAGTAGAGGCAAGAGCATTCTTGTAGTTATTATCCAGTGTAACCACATTGTTGAGCTCCAGGTTCAATGACAGATCTTTTGAAAGAAATAACTGGTGAATAATTGTAAAGATATCAAGACATGGGCATCTGGTCTCCATATGCATACAAAAACATGCACATGGACCTGTGGGTCTCCCTTCCCAATGGCAGTTGGCTACTGCTAGAGAGGACAAAGAGAGCAGAAGGGTTAGCAAGCAGCACTCACATGGCCTTGACTATGATGGAAGGACTTCCAAAGACAGCTGCGACGAGAAAACTCTACTCTATTTTTCCAGTAATAGTATACAAAGAATCTTTTAGGGGGTACAGATGGAAAGAGCTAATTGGTTATAATACAGTGCATAATTATCAGGAAGGAGAGAAGCCAGATCAGGGCTTATTTGCTGACTAATACAGTATTTGCAGAGAGCTCTGCACTGGGTAAAACCAGGCATCTGTGTTCAGGGATATCCTTCAGACAAAGTCAAGCACATACAAGAAAGTTGTGCTGAGAGTGGACATTTTCCATTTTGTGTCAAGCTCAGAGAGCCATCTGGAAATGTCAAAGTGCAATCTTAGTAATAGGATACCTCAATATGGACCCACATAGACACATGCACACCCATGAACACCAAAGATCTAATGTCTATCAATGATTGCTTTAGGCATGAGTTTGTTTTACTGTTTGAAAGTATACAAACAATCTAAAACTAGCTTGAACTAAATGCTCATGGTACCAAAAGCCTGTACTTAAGAGTAATTTCATATATAATTGTTGTGCAAATACCAATCAGTTCTTTGGGGCCCAGATTGACATTTAGCACTGTGCTTGTCTCCCTTTGTGTCATGTTACACCATCCATGAGCAAGTATGAAGACCATTCATATTCCTGTATTCATATTATACCTATTCAGCTTGGTCAATTCATAAAATGTGTGCCTGCCATTGAAAGTTTAAACAGTCGCTAAGGCACAAATATTAATTTATTGCTTAGATCAAGAAGAAACTTTTCCAGTTTTGTTTATGATATTATGATAAAACACTCTGACCAAAAGCAAGTTGAAAGTGAAAAGGATTCACTTGTATATTTCCAGGACAGAGTCAATTATTGAGGGAAGTCAGGGCAGGAACTCCAGCAGAAATTGAGGCCAACATGATGGAAAGACACTACTTCCCATTTGATCTCAAGTAAGTTTCTTATACAGCCTAGAACCACATGCTGAAAGGATGGTACTACTTACAGTAGGCTGAGCCCTTCTATAGCTACCTAGGATATTAACCCTCACACAGGAAGCCAGTTAACATTATTGACTTGACTTAGGTTATAATTCATTTCCATATCTGACAGGACACGAAAGGGTCTGGGCATAAAAAGAAAGCTTTCTGGAAAGGAAGAAAATATAAAATAGGAAAAAACACTAAAAAAGTAAATAAAGCAACAGCTTGAGTCATTTTTAGTGATGACAAAAACTGCACACAGTTTAGTTAATCTTGTTTATCAACTTGATGGGATTTAAAATCACGATGGAAACTAATACCATGCCATATTTCTTAGCAATTATCGAGATTAAGTTAGCTGAGTTTTGCTAAGACTCATCCTAAATATGCTTAAATATGTGTAATAACATTCCAATATCTAAGAAACTTGACTTAATACAAATGAGAAAGGCTAGCTGAATACCAGCTTTCTTATCTCTCTACTTACTGACTAGGAATATAACGTGACCAGATTCTACAAAGTTAAGACTTGAGAGACTCTACCCTCAAATATTCATTAAAATATGCCCTTCTTTAAATTGTTTTTGTCTGATAATTTGTGATGCAATGAAACACATAACATGTCTCCACTTGAGCATTCAATTTCATATCACAAGTTACAAGTATCCATACATAGTTATAATTATGTTCTACCCTTGGAAGGACAAGAACATAGTCTAAATTCAGTAGAAGAAGCTACACTCTGATTTCATATCATGAGTACTTTTCATCCTCAAGCCAAATGTATTTGAACCTTTCTGCCAGTAGAAAAACTAGTTCAATGTTCTGTGGTCTATGAATAGAAAATGTGATCAATACCATCACCTATAACAAGTGAGTTATAAAATTAAAAATAATGCAAGAATGCCAATTTCTCCTGTTTAGGAAGAAAAACACTGGGGATCTCTTGATCTATATAGCATGTACACACAAGTCTAGACAAGAAGGACAGTATCTTCCTTCTTTCAAAGGTCAAATGACCTAGTCATTCAATCTGCTGAGGTATCTACAATATTGGGAGCCCATTTCCTAGAGTCACAATCATGGCGATCTTTGTCTTTCTTTAGAAGACCAGAAAACACATATTTCTATGTGAAAGGGTTACATATATTTATTTAGAAATATCACAATTTTAAAATATGGAGTTCAAGTTCATGGTTATTATATTCTTATGAATTGTACATACTTGTATATACATGTAATTTTTTTTTGTTTGTTTGTTTTGAGATATGGTTTCTCTGTATAGCTCTGGCTGTCCTGGAACTCACTCTGTAGACCAGGCTGGCCTCGAACTCAGAAATCCACCTGCCTCTGCCTCCCAAGTACTAGGATTAAAGGCGTGCGCCACCACCGCCCGGTGTATACATGTATTTTTAAGCAAGTGTTCAAATGTTATTTAAAAATAAAATGTTCCCCAAAGGTTTTTATGTTTTAACACTTGTTTCCAGCTGGTGGCACTAACTGGACATGTTTTGGAATATTTAAGAAGAAGAACTTCATTAGAGGTTTTACTGGCTCTATTTCCCTTTCCTTTTCTGTTTCCTGTATGCTGATACAATTTGACAATCAGGTTTCTGTTACTACCACCACAGTTTCCCTGCCTGCTGCTGTGTCTACTGCATCATACTGATTTCTCTCCCTTAGGACCTTTGAGAAAAAAATAAACTTTCTTTTAAGCTGCTTTAATCAGATATTTGATCACAGTAACAAGAAAATAACTAAACATACAGTGGTATGTGTCCGTACATGTGTTTCCTGAGTATGCACATATGTGTACTTGTATATGTGTGTTCATGCATGTGGAAGCCAGAGGTCCATGTTATTTGTCTTCTTGAGTTACTGTCAAGAGATGGCATTTTTGATAGATTCTCTCTCCAACTCACATTGACTATCTGATCAGTTAGCTCCATCTTTAATTTTCCTGTTCCTGTGTTGGTACAAAGTCCCAGAATGAAGTTGAATAAAGAGGTTTATCAGTGCTTGTGAGAAAACTCCAAGAAAGCAAGATGAGTCTTATAACTTCAGGTTTTTCAAAAATATAAACTTATTCTTTTTTAAAATTAATTCATTTTTTATACTCCATATTCGATTCCCCACCACCACCCCAATCCACCCTCCAACTGTTCTACATCCAACACCTCCTCCCTACCCTATGTCTCCACATGGATGCCCCCACCCCTCACCCCACCTCTAAACTTCCTGGGGCCTCCAGACTCTTGAGGGTTTGGTACATCATTTCTGATGAACACAGACCCAACAGTCCTCTACTGTATGTGTGTTGGGGGCCTCATATCAGCTGGTGTATGCTGTCTGTTTGGTGGTCCAGGGTTTGAGAGGTCTTGGGGATCCAGATTAATTGAGATTCCTGGTCCTCCTACAGAATCACCCTTCTCAGATTCTTTCAGCCTTCTCTAATTCAATAACAGGAGTCAGCTCCTTCTGTCCATTGGTTGGGTGCAAATATCTGCATTTGACTCAGCTGCTTGTTGGGTCTTTCAGAGGGAAGTCATAATAGTCCTCCCCTTTTTATTGGATATTTTATTTATTTACATTTCAAATGTTTTCCCCTTTCCCAGTTTCCCTCCCTCCCGAAACACCCTATCACATCCTCCTTCCCAATGTTTCTATGAGGGTGTTCCTCCACCCACTCAACAACTCTCACCTCCATTCCCTCAATTCAACTACACTGGGATATCTATAAGCCTTCATAGGACCAAGGATTTCTTCTTCCATTGATGCATGATAAGGACACCCTCTGCTACATATGCAGCTGGGTCCATGTGTACTCCTTTGTTGATTGCATAGTCCCTAGGAGTTCTGGGGGGCTGGTTGGTTGATATCATTGTTCTTCCCATGGGGTTGCAAACTCATTCTACTCCTTCAGTTCCTTCTCTAAGTCCTCTGTTAGGGACCACACACTCAGTTCAATGATTGACTGCTAACATTGGCCTCAGTATTTGTAAGGTTCTACCAGAGCATCTAAGGAGGCAGCCATATCAAACACCTTTCAGAATGAACTTTGTGGCATCCACAGTAGTGTCAGGGTTTGGTAAATGTATATGGAATGAATTCTCAGGTGGGATGATCTATGAGTGGTGGTTCCTTCAGTCACTGCTCTATACTTTATCTCCATATTTGCTCCTGTGAGTATTTTGTTCTCCTTCTAATAATGACCACAGTTTGAGCAAACTTTTATTACTGAGCTTCTTGTGGTCTGTGAATTGTATCCTGGAGCTTTTGGGCTAATATACACTTATCAGTTAGTGAATACCATGTGTTTTCTTATATGATTGTGTTACCTCACACAGGGTGATATTTTCTAGTTCTATCCATTTACCTAAGAATTTCATGAGCTGAGAAGTGCTCTATTGTGAAAATGTACCACAGTTTCTGTAACCATTCCTCTGTTGAGGGACATCTGGGTTCTTTCCAGCTCCTGGCTATTATAAATAAGGCTGCTATGAACATAATGGAGCATGTGTCGCTATTACATTTTGGAGCATCTTCTGGGTATATGCCTAGGAGTGTCATAGCTAGGTTTTCAGGTAATACTATGTCCAATTTTCTGAGGAACTGCCAAACTGATTTCCAGCATGGTTGTACCAGCTTGCATTCCCACCAGCAAAGGAGGAGTGTCCCTCTTTCTCCACATCCTCAACAGCATTTACTGTCACCTGAGTTTTTGATTTTAGCCATTTGGATGGGTGTGAGGTGGAATCTCATGGTTGTTTTTATTTGCATTTCCCTGATGACTAAGGATGTTAGGTACTTCTCAGACACTCAATAGTCCTCAGCTTAAAATTCTTTGTTTGGCTCTGTACCCCATTTTAATAGAAATTTTTGGCTCTCTAGAGTCTAACTTCTTGAGTTCTTTGTATATATTTGATATTAGCCCTCTATCAGTTATAGGATTGGTAAAGAGCTTTTCCGAATCTCTTGGTTGCCTTTTTGTCTTATTGACAGTGTCCTTTGCCTTACAGAAGCTTTGCAATTTTATTAGGTCCCATTTGCTGATTCTTGTTCGTTCTTAAAGCAAAAGCCATTGGTGTTCTGTTCAGGAATTTTTCCCCTGTGCCCATATGTTCATGGAATTATTTCAATCTTCTTGTATCTGTTGATGATTGTTTTGTGGCCAATTATATGGTCAATTTTGGAGAAAGTACCATGAGGTGCTGAGAAGAAAATATATTCTTTTGCTTTACAGTGAAATGTTCTATAAATATCTGTTAGATCCATTTGGTTCATAACTTTTGTAAGTTTTACTGTATGTCCATTTAGTTTCTGTTTCCATGAGCTGTCCTTTGCTGAAAGTGGGGTGTTAAAGTCTCCTACTATTATTATGTGGGGTGTAATGTGTACTTTGAGCTTAGTAAAGTTTCTTTCATGAATGTTGGTGCTCTTGCATTTGGAGCAAAGATGTTCGGACTTGAAAGTTCATCTTGGTAGATTTTTTTCCTTTGACCAGTATGAAGTATCCTTCCTAATCCTTTTTGATAACTTTTGGTTGAAAGTCAATTTTATTTGATATTAGTATGGCTACCCCAGCTTCTTTCATTTGCTTGGAAAATTGTATTCCAACATTTTATGCTGAGGTAGTGTCTGTCTTTGTCACTGAGGTGGGTTTCCTGTATGCAGCAAAAAGCTGGATCCTGTTTATCTATTCAGTCTGTTAGTCTAGTTAAGAGATATTAAGGTAAAGTTATTGTTACTCCCTGTTATTTTTGTTGTTAGATGTGGCATTATGTTTGCATGCCTGTATTCTTTTGGATTTGAAAGGCTATTTTCTTGCTTTTGCTCGGGTGTAGTTTCTCTCATTTTGGTGTTTTTCATCTATTATCCTTTGTACGGCTGGATTTGTGGAAAGATATTGTAAAAATTTGTTTTTATTGTGGAATATCTTGTTTTCTCCATCTAAGGTAATTGAGAGTTTTGCTGGGTATAGTAGCCTGAGCTGGCATTTATGTTCTCTTAGGATCTGTATGATATCTGCCCAGGATCTTCTGGCTCTGGTGAGAAGTCTCAGGTAATTCTGATAAGCTTGCCTTTATATGTTACTTGACCTTTTTCCCTTACTGCTTTTAATATACTTTCTTTATTTAATGTATTTGATATTTTGATTATTAAGCAATAGGAGGAATTTCTTTCCTGGTAGCAGTCTATTTGGATTTGATAGGCTTCTTGTATGTTCATGAGCATCTCTTTCTTTAGGTTAGGGAAGTTTTCTTCTATAATACTGTTTAAGATATTTACTGGACCTTTAATTTGTAAATATTCTATACCTATTATTTTTAGTTTTGGTCTTCTCATAGTGTCCTGGATTTCCTGGATGTTTTGGTTTATGAGCTTTTTTTTTTATATTTCCATTTTCTTTGACTTTTGGGTCAATGTTTTCTATGGTGTCTTCTGCCCCTGAGATTCTCTCTTCTATGTCTTGTATTCTATTGGTGATGCTTGCATCTATGACTCCTATTCTCCTTCCTAGGCTTTCTAACTCTACAGTTGTCTCCATTTGTGATTTCTTTATTGTTTTTATTTCCATTTTTAGATCCTGGATGTTTTTGTTCATTTCTTTCACCTGTTTGATTGTGTTCTCCCATAATTCTTTAAGGGATTTTGTTTCCTCTTTAAGGGCTTCTTGCTGTTTTCCTATGTTCTCCTGTATTTCTTTTATTTATGTATTTATTTATGTTTGTTTTTGGTTTTTTTTCAAGACAAGGTTGTTCTGTACAGTCCTGGCTGTCCTAGACTCACTCTGTAGAGCAGACGGGCCTCAAACTCAGAAATTCACCCACATCTGCCTCCCAAGTGCTGGGATTAAAGGCATGTGCCACCATTGCCTGGCCCTTTCCTGTATTTCTTTAAGGGAGTTATTTGTGTCCTTAAAGTCCTCCATCATTGTCATGAAAAGTGACTTTAGATCCAAGTCTTGATTTTCTGGTGAGATGGTGTATCCAGGACTTGCTATCATGGGAGAATTATGTTCTGGTGATACCACGTAACCTTGGTTTCTATTGCTTCTGTTCTTATGCTTGCCCCCTGCATAAGACCTTCTTCTTCATAAGGGCTCCTCTCCCTTTCCATCCCTGCAATTTTTTTCAGGCAGGAATAATTAAGGGTCAGAGATGTGACTGAGGGATGGCAACCCTATGCCTCCCTTGATGCCTTGTTGTCTTGCTGGAGGTGGACTTTACAAGTTCCCTCTCTCTACTGTTGAGCATTTCATCTAAGGCCCCTACTTTGATTCCTGAGAATCTTTTACCTCTCAGGTCTCTGGTGCATTCCGGAGGGTTCCCCCAAGCTCCTATTTCCTGAGGTTGCATGTTTCCATTCTTTCTTGTGGCCCGCAGGGTTTCAGTCCTTTTCCCTCACCCAATACCAGATCAGGTTCACCTCTTGCCCCCACCTGCCCACCCCTGTCCACTTTCCCTTCTCTCTCCCAAGTGAGACTGAGGCATCCTCACTTGAGCACTTCAGCTTATTTAACTTTTTGAGCTCTGTGGACTGTATCTTGGGCATTCTGTACTTTTTTTTGGCTAATATCCACTTATTAGTGAGCACATACTATATATACATCTTTTTGGGTCTCAATTATCTCACTCAAGATGATATTTTCTAGTTCCATCCATTTGTCTGCAAAAGTCAGAATCTCTTTGTTCTTAATAGATGCTTAGTATTCCATTGTGTAAGCAAACCACATTTTCTGTATCCATTCTTTTGTATGGGTCTGGGTTATTTCCAACTTCTGGCATCACAAACAGGGGTGCTGTGATCATAGTGGAACATGTGCCCTTGTGGCATGGCAGGCCATCTTTTGGGTATAGTCCTAAGAGTGGTACTGCTGAGTCTTCAGGTAGATGTCTTTACAATTTTCTGAGGAACCACCAGATTGATTTCCAGAGTGGTTGTACCAGTTTACAATCCCACCAGTAATAGAGGAGTGTTTCTCTTTCTCTACATCCTCACCAACATGTGTTGTCATCTGAGGTTTTGATCTTATAGCCATTCTGTTTGGTGTGAGGTGGAATCTCAGGGTTGTTTTGATTTTCAATTCTCAAATCATTAATGACTTTGATCATTTCTTTAGGTGCTTCGAAATCCTTCAGTTGTAAATTCTTGATTTAGTTCTATACCCAATTTTTTGATTGTGTTGTTTGGGTTTTATTGATGATTAGCTTCTTGTGTTCTTTATATATTTTGGATATTAGATCACTATTTGATGTTGGGTTCATGAAGATTTTTTTCCCAATCTGTAGGTTGCCCATTTGTCTTATTGACTATGTCCTTTGCTTTACAGAAGCTTTCCAATTTCAGGAGGTCTCATTTATCAATTCTTGATCTTAGACCATGAGCACTTAGGGTTCTGTTTAGATTTCCCACTGTGCCAATGAGTTCAAGGCTCTTTCCCAATTTCTCTTGTATTAGATTCAGTGTATCTAGTTTCATGTTGAGATCCTTGATCCACTTGGACTTGAGTTTTGTACAAGGTGACAAATATGGGTCTATTTTCATTTTTCTACATACAGACATTCAGGTAGACCAGCACCATTTATTGAAGATGCTTTCTTTTTTTCATTGTATATTTTTTGCATCTTTGTCAAAGATCAAGTGACTGCAAGTGTGTGGTTTTATTTCTGGGTCTTCAATTCTATTCCATTGATCAATATGGCTGTCTATGCACCAATACTATGCAGTTTTTATCACTATTGCTCTCTAGTGAAGCCTGAGGTCAGAAATGGTGATTCTACAGAGCTGTTCTTTTATTTTTAAGAATTGTTTTCACTATTCTGGGTGTTTTGCCTTTCTAGATGTATTTGAGAATTGCTCCTTCTTTGAAGAATTATGTTGGGATTTTGAATCTATAAGTTGCCTTTGGTAGTATGGCCATTTTTACTATGATAAATCTGCCAATCTGTGGGCCTATGTACTATAGGCTTTCACATAGCTCTCTGACCGAACCTGGTGGGAGAGTTTAGGCAAAGGAAAGCAAGCACAAGTGAGAAGGAGATGTTGCTTCTATTGCTTCTGTTGCTGCACTTGGCTTTACCTCAGTCTCTGCAGTGCCTTCCACTGGGTGACTCTGAGACACCCTGCACTATGTTGGGCCAAGGTGAGCCTACAAGAGGCTGACTAGCCAGTGAGGAGTACAGGTGTAGCTTTAGGCAGTGTTTTGGGAGAATAGACCTCTTCCCAAGTGTTATAGCTCTTAGAACAAAAGAACACAGGAATAATTCTTCCACATATTTTATTCTATGGATAGGATTTTGTACAGTTTTGGGGGTGATTCAGGGTTCAACAACAGGTACTCCTCATTGGTTTGGGTTGAGAGCTTGGGGAATCCTTATTTGCAGGTAAAAAAGCTTATTGGCGGTGCTAATATGTGGCCAATATCACACACCTCTCCTGAGGGGGGGGGCTGTAGGGAGATGTGACTGCAACAGGAGTCAGGAGCCCAGGAAGCATGGTCGAACATCTTCTGTCCCATACAGGCAGAAATTACCACCCACTGGTTCTTCTGAGTTCCAGACCTCTTGATCACCCAGGAACAGAATGTCTGCACAGACTACTTCCCCACACCAATCCATGAGCATGGAAGTTCTCTCCATTTTTCTGAGATCTTCTTTGATTTTACTCTTGAAAGACTTGAAATTATTGTCATACAGGTCTTTCACTTGTTTAGTTAGAGTTACCCCAAGATATTTTATATTATTTGTGGCTATTGTGAAGGGAGTTGTTTTCCTAATTTCTTTTTCTTGTTTATCCTTTGTATAAAAGAAGGTTAATTATTTGTTTGAGTTTATTTAATATCCAGCCACTTTGCTAAAGTTGTTTATCAGTGGGAGAAGTTCTCTGGTAGAATTTTTGGGGCCACTTATATATACAAAACTATCATCTGCAAATAGTGATACTCTTATTTCTTCTTTATTAATTTGTGTCCCATTGATCTCTTTTTGTTGTCTTATTGTTCTAGCTAAAACTTTGAGAACTATATTGAATAGATATTGGGAGAGTGGGCATCCTTGTCTTATTCCTGATTTCAGTGGGTGTATTGGTTGGTTATGTATGTTAACTTGACACAGGCTGGAGTTATCACAGAGAAGGGAGCTTCAGTTGGGGAAGTGCTTCCATGAGATACAGCTGTGGTGCATTTTCTCAATTAGTGATCAAAGGGGTAGGACCCATTGTGGGTGGTGCCATCCCTGGGCTGGAAGTCTTGGATTCTATAAGAAAGCAAGCTGAGCAAGCAAGGAGAAGCAAGCCAGTAAGAAACATTTCTCCATGGCCCCTGCTTCAGTTCCTGCTTCCTGACCTGCTTGAGTTTCAGTCCTGACTTCCTTTGGTGATCAACAGGCATGTGGAAGTATAAGCTGAATAAACTCTTTCCTCCCCAACTTGCTTCTTGGTCATGATGTTTGTGCAGGAATAGAAACCCTGACTAAGACTGTGGCATTGCTTCAAGTATGTCTCCATTTAATTTGATATTGACTGTTGGTTTGCTTTTATTATGTCCAGGTACGGGCCTGGAATTCCAGATCTCTCCAATACTTTTAACATATAGGGATGTTTTATTTTGTCAAATGCTTTTTCTTCATCTAAGGAGATGATCATGTGATTTTTTTTCCTTTTTAGTTTGTTTATATAGTGGATTATCTTAATGAATTTTCATATACTGAACCAACCTTGAATCCCTGGATGAAGCCTGCTTGATCTTGGTGAATGATGGTTTTAATGTGTTCTTGGATTCAGTTTGCAAGAATTTTATTGAGTATTTTTGCATTGATATTCATAAACAAGATGTTTCTGAAGTTCTCATTTTTGGTTGGGTCTTCTTGAGATTTAGGTATCAGAGTAATTGTGGCTTCATAGAACGAATTAAGTAGTGTTCATTCTGTTTCTATTTTATGGAATATTTTGAGGAAAATTGGTATCAGGTCTTCTTTAAAGGTCTGATAGAATTCTTCACTAAATCCATCTGGTCCAAGCTTTTCTTGGTTGGAAGGTTTTTTAATAACTCCTTCTATTTCCTTGTGTGAAATGGGCTTGTTTAGGTAGTTTACCTGCTCTTGATTTAACTTTGGTATGTGGCATCTGTCTAGAAAATCATCCACTTCATCTAGATTTTCCAGTTTTGTTGAGTATAGACTTTTATAGTAAAATCTAATGATTTTTTTAATTTCCTCCATTTCTGTTGTTATATCTCCCTTTTCATTTCTAATTTTATTAATTCGGATACTGCGTCTTGGCCTTTAAGTTAGTATGGCTTTAAATAGCTTGTTGATTCTCTTGAAAAACTAGCTTATTGTTTTGCTGATTCTTTGTATTGTTTTCCTTGTTTCGATTCGGTTCATTTTGGCTCCAAGTTTGACTATTTCCTTCTTTCTACTCCTCTTGGGTGAGTTTGATTCTTCTTGTTCCAGAGCTCTTAAGTGTGCTGTTAAGTTGTTAGTGTAAGTTCTCTCCAGTTACTTTACCAGGGCACTTAGTGCTATGAACTTCCCTCTTAGCACTGCTTTCATTGTGTCCCATAATTTTGAATTTGATGTGTAATCATTTTCATTAAATTCCAGGAAGTCTTTAATTTCTTTCTTCATTTCTTCCCTGACCATGTTGACATTGAGTAGAGAATTGTTCAGTTTCCACATGTATGTGGGCTTCTTGTAGTTTTTGCTATTATTGAAGACCAACCTTGCCAGACGTTGGTGGTGCACGCCTCTAATCCCAGCACTTGGGAGGCAGAGACAGGCAGATTTCTGAGTTCAAGGCCAGCCTGGTCTATAGAGTGAGTTCCAGGACAGCCAAGACAACAGAGAGAAACCCTGTCTTGAAAAAACAACAACAACAAAAAAGACCATCCTTAGGCTGTGGTGATCTGATAGGATGCCTGATATTATTCCATTCTTCTTGTATCTGTTGAGGGTTGTTTTGTGACCAATTATATGGTCAGTTTTGGAGAAGGTACCATGAGGAGAATGGTCTGAGAAGAAGGTGTATTCTTTTTATTTAGGGTGAAATGTTAGATGTCTGTTCAATCCAATTGTTTCATAATCTCTCTTAGTTTCACTGTGTCTCTGTTTAGTTTCTGTTTCAATGACCTGCCCATTGATGAGAGTGGGATATTGAAATCTCCCACTATTATTGTGTAGGGTTCAATGTATGTTTTGAGTTTTAATAGTTTATTTTATGAATCTGGGTGCTTTTGCATTTTGGGGCATAAATGTTAAGAACTGAAACTTTATCTTGGTGGATTTTCCTCTTGATGAATATGAAGTATCCTTCATCACACTTTATACTTTTTGGTTGAAAGTCTATTTTATGGGATATTCGGATGGCAACTCATGTTTATTACCTGGGACCATTTGCTTGGAAGAAGTTTTTCCATGCTTTTACTTTGATATAGTGTCTGTCTTTGTTATTGAGGTTTCTTTCTTTTATTAAGCAAAATGCTGGATCTTGTTTGCATATACAGTCAGTTAGGTTATGTCTTTTTATAGGTAAGATGAATCCATTATTATTGAGAAATATTAAAGAGAGATGACTGTTGATTCCTCGTCTTTTTGTTTTTGTAGGTGTCTTTATGTGCTTGTGACTCTCTGCTTTTTTAAATGTGTTGTGAGATGCTGAATATGTTGTCCTTTCTTTGGTGCAGGCATCTTCTTTGTGTTGGAGTTTTACTTCCAGGATCCTCTATAGGGCTAGGTTGGTAGATAGATAACTATTTGAATTTGGTTTTGTCCTGGAATATTTTGGTTGCTCCATCTATATTGATTGAGAGTTTTGCTAGGTATAGCATCCAGGGTTGGAATTTGTGTTCTCTAAGAGTCTGCATGAGCTCTGACCAGGATCTTCTGGCTTTCATTTTCTCTGATAAGAAATCTGGTGTAATTCTGATAGGTCTACCCTTGTATGTTACTTTGCTGTTTTCCCTTGCAGCTTTTAATATTCTTTCTTTGCTCTGTTTCACAGAACATTTAGTGTTATGTGAAAGATGATTTTCTTTTCTGCTCCATTTATTTGGTGTTCTATAGGCTTCTTGTACCTTTATGGTCATCTCTTTCTTTAGGTTGGGGAAGTTTTCTTCTATGATTTTTTAAAGACATTTTCAGGTCCTTTGAGCTGGGAATCTTCATTCTCCTCTATTCAGATTATTCTTAGATTTGGTGTTTTCATTGTGTACTGAATTTCCTGGATGCTTTGGGTTAGGAGATTTTTATGTTTTGAATGTACTTTGACAGTTATGTCAATCTCTTCTACCCTATCTACTACACCTGAGGTTATCTCTTCTATCTCTTGTAATCTGTTGGTAATATTTACATCTGTAATTTCTGACCTCTTTCCTAGGTTTTCAATTTCCAGGTTTGCATTATTCAATTCGTTCAACTGTTTACAAGTGTTTTTCTGTATTTCTTTCAGTTAGTTATTGATATTCTCCTTAAAAGACTCTATTATCTTCATGAGATAGGATTTTAGGAAAGATTCCTGATTTTCAGGGGTGTTGGTGTATTCAAGGCTTGCTGTAGTGG
Source organism: Hylomyscus alleni (assembly GCA_019843855.1). NCBI lineage: Eukaryota > Metazoa > Chordata > Mammalia > Rodentia > Muridae > Hylomyscus > Hylomyscus alleni. Next base: position 20,356 of record JADRCC010191111.1, read on the forward strand.
AAGAACTGGGTTATGATGATGCTCATGAATTATGGCTTCTGTTGCTTATGGTCTTGTGTTTGCCTTTTGCCATCTGGATATTACTGGTGTTTGTTGGTCTGGGTGACTGTATGGAGTCTGCCTCTTTTGTCTCTGGGTTGCTTCAGGTCTCCCAGTAGGTCTGAGGCCCTGGCTGCATCTGACCCCCTGTGGGGCCTTCCAACTGGGAGCTCTTCATAGGGCCAGAGAAGCTGCTGGTCTGTTGCCCTGGTTGCTGTAGATCTGGGAGGCCTTCAGACAACTTCTCTAAGTGCAACAGGTCCTCTAGGATGAATCAAGATATGGAATCTTCATGAGAACAAACCAATTAGTGGTCTGCCTTAGCAGAAAGGACCTACTGCTCTGAGTGCAGTGGGTCCTCAAGGATGGATTAGGATATGGAGTCTTTATGGGATCATACCAACTAGGGGTTTGCCCCAGCAGCAAGGACTGGGTGGAATGGGTGAAAGGGAAGGAAGGGGAGTGGTATTTTAAGGCAGTGTTTGGGAAGTTGATGGGACCAGAGTCCACCAGTCTACCAGGAGCAACTCCGGGACTCAGGTATGGGGTTTGGGGGGTGGGGTGGGATATGAGATTTCTTACCAACTGCTCTGAATGCAATTGGTCCTCTAGGATGGATAGGGATATGGAGTCTTCACAGGAGCGACCAACTAGGGGTCTGCCCCAGCAGCAAGTACTTGGTGCAAAGGTATGAACTTATTCTTGAATTATGCTTTAGTCCAGATGCACCTTCCAGATGTAGTGAATAGGAGTGGGGTCTATGTTAGATTACTCATTACAACTGGCTATTATTTGTTTATTAGCATCTATGGAAATGATATTTTTGTTACATGTGGCTTGCCCTTGTGATTGTACGCTTTTCTTATATGGCTCTTCTAGGCCCCAAGTCATCTGTTGTCTGATCCTGTGAATAAAGTTGGATATTGCATGAGACTTTTGTTCACCTCATTTCTCAACTCCATTCTCCCATGTTGCACCACATCTGAATCAGTAAACATCCCTGCCTTTCCAGAACAGGATGCCACATCTGGTACTTATTTCGTGCTGAAATCCCAAAGTCAGCTTCTCATGTTTGGTCAAGAAGCATTTCACTGATAAGTGTCTCCCCAGCCCAGTGCTGGGGCAGTCTTAAAGCTATAAGTTGCATATCTGACTCTAACACTGATATATCACTTTGAAACTTAACCTCATCAGAAGAGGATTTCCTATCCCAAGTGTTCTCCATCACTTGAGTCTTCAGGAACAATCAATGTACCCTGATTATCTGCTTAAGTCCAAGGAATATGAAGGGCTAACCCTACTTCACATTCCACAAAAGATTAACTGATGCATTTATTGTTGCTGTATTATTATCCATCCACTGAATGCTTTTCTCTGTAGCTGTAGATCTTAAAGCCCTCTCACAATAATCTCCCTACATGCAAAAGTAAATGTTATTTTTGCTTCTCAAGAATCCCTACCTATGTTTCGTATTAGTGGAAAATAATATAAAAATCGTTTGTAGCTGAGCTTGGTATGCATCCTGTATATTAGTAGGCAATAAAATCTCTGCTCATAGAGATTGGAAGATCATGTGCAGCCATTGGTACATAGTGTACAGGATAATTGTTACAACACACACACAAAGAGTACCCAGTTCCCATCCTATACTGATTCTTCTTCCACTTTCCTTTGGTGTGCAATATATCTGAACACTTAAGAGTAAGAGGGGCAGAGAAGATCAAAGAACATTGGATTTACTTCTCCTGTGCAACTATTTGTTTCAAAATATGTGTTATCAGAAGCTGAAGTGGGGAACGTTAAGTAGACTAGGCCCCTAGGTCTATGCCACAGATTAAGTTTTTTAGGTATTTGCATCAAAAGGAGTGTTTTCTGGGTGAAGAATAAAACTGGGTGAAAAATGAAGAACAGCTTTCATGTTTAAATAACAAAGGGTATAAACCTGAGCAGAGGGAGAAACTAAAATAAGACATCCTAGCAAAGATCTTCAGAACCCAATCCTCCAGACACTTTTGAAACAAAGAATTCTTCAGAATTGTTTCACTCTGGATAAAGGGGAAATTTTTCTTTACTTTACAACCTTTGTTGGATTTAACTTTTGAGTGTATACAACTATTGAGTTTTGAGTATCTCTAACTACTGAGACAACCAATTTCTTCATCCCAAAATTGGAATTCCTCTCCAGGAGTCTCATGCTTGAAGAAGAAAAAAGTTGGGTCCCTGGTGTCAGCAAGAAGAACCTTGTCTCTTGGAAGTAGATTTCACACAGTATTGATAACTTCTCAGATTACACTGTAGGAAAACTGGAAACAAGACGTTGATGGATCAGAGATGGTCAGGACCACACATTGACCTGGACAGCAAAAGCATGCTCTCTATTTAAATTTAAAACTTTATTATTGGATCCAACAATAGACTTGGGAATCACCAGACCTCTTTGTTTTTTCTTCAATGTAGCCACATGGAATACATCTCATTTCTTTTCTTTTCATTATTACTTGTATTATTAATTGGCTTATTGAGGGTACTGGTACAGCTTAGTGTGTAAGGACCTGCCAGGGCTCAGTCTCTGAAACTCTAAGTGTAGTAACAACGGTACATTCATTTTGCTATATTTACTTATTAAAATTACTAGTGACCAATCTTTGTTAATTTCTTTTAAGAAAGTGTTTATAATTGTTTATTTTTTTCTGTTCTCATTTTTATTCATTAAATATATAGGGCTATCTTTATTATATTTTTCATTTTCCTTTTACTGAATCTATTTACTTTCCTCTTTCTAAATTTTCCAAACTGAAATGTGGCTAACAAATCATGATTTCTTTTATAAGACAACATACTCTAACTTAAATATTTATTTGATACAACCACACTTCCAATATATTTTGGTTCTGATGCCAAACCAATCCTCAAATTAATGTAAAATGATAGTTTTCATTGTTTAATACAGTGGCGTAGGGTATTTCATTTGTTTTTTGTTTGGTTGGTTTGGGTTTTTGTTTTGTTTTGTTTTGTTTGTTTGTTTAACTTGTTAAGGCTAGAATCATCTGGGAAGAGAGATTTAATTGAGAAAATGTCTATAATGGATTGTTCTATAGGGAACTCTGTAGGGTGAATTTTCTTGACTGCTAATTGTTATAGAAAGTCTGTTTTCCACTGTGGATATCAGCTCATGGGAAGCTGGACTTGGTAGAATAAGAAAACAAATTAAGAAAGCCATATGGGAAAGAGCCAATAAGTAACATCTTCTATGGCATCTGCTTCAGTTTCTGTCTCCAGGTTTCTACCTTGAGTTTCTACCTTGGCTTCTGACAACTATAAACTGTGACCAAGACTTATAAACAAAATAAATGGCTTCATCTCTAAATAGGATTTGTCCAGTGTTTTGTCACAGGGACAGGCAACAACAAAAATTGACAACATGGTCCTGAGGTTGGAGAGACAGTTTGGTGCTTAAGAACATTATTGTTCTTGCAGAGGACTGGGATTTGTATTCTGCACTCAGATCAGGCATAATGTTATCTTCTGTGTTACCAGCACTCATGTGATGCCTATGCATTCGTGCAGTCATGCTCACATACAGATTAATAAATAAAAACATAAATGATAAAATAAAGCACATTCTTACATTTCTTGACAAACCTTATTTTAAGACAGTAAAATTCCATTGAGTCTTAAAATCGTGGAGGATTAACTTCTTTAAAACAAAGAACAGCATACAAGTGATGTCCACTATAGTAAAATTGGCAGAGTCATACAGTTTCCTGCTTATATACTTGAACAGCCACTATATATAAAACCACTCACTTTGTAAGTGTATCCACACTTAGATGGCTGGTAAAGAAGTCACGCTGAGCAGTTCAAGTGACAAAGTAGCCCATTTTCTAGCTGGTATCAGGCCACTTACTACTTAAGTATATACCAAATTAGGGCTTCCTGTAACTGCATTCATGCTGAGATCTGATGACAGCTTCCCAGTAGAGACAAGCAGAGGCTCTTCTGCTATGACCTTATTTAACACCTGACATACAATCTCGTAAGTGAAAGAAAAATTATCTATTATTCATAATTGCATGTGTGGCCATTAGTTACCAGGGAGAAGAAAATTTAGTAACAGGAGAAAAGTCCTATTGTAATTAGAACCCGAATATCTATTTCATGCTTTATAATTAGGAGATACTAAGGAGATGCTGTAGAACACTGAATAACTCTTAGTGGAAGTATGATGATATTTAAGGAAGTTGCTGCTGAATTATTAAGTGAGCATGGTATCAAAACCTGAGCAATTTCTCAATCCTTAATGTTCTCTGGTAGAGTAGGGTGGGGCAGGAGAATAAGGAGGTAGGCTCTGCCTAATTATCAAACAAAGGGCAGCAGCATATCCTAAATGTCTGTACAAACATTCACAAATTATCCAGGGGTACTACCTACCTAACACAACTTCTGCATAGGAAATTTGAATTGAACTTTCAGTTTCCTAATAAATGAATATTCTCTTTAGATCTAAAGTCTTTCTTTTATAGTAGACAGACTCACCTGAGAAAATCAATTTTTTTTTTATTTTTCCGAGACAGGGTTTCTCTGTGTAGCCCTTGCTGTCCTGGAACTCACTCTATAAACCAGGCTGGTCTCAAACTCAGAAATCCACCTGCCTCTGCCTCCCACGTGCTGGGATTAAAGGTGTGCGCCACCACCACCCGGCGAGAAAATCAATTTTATCATATGTATTTATTAATCTTCTTAGTTTGACTAGAGCTACTTAAAGTACACACAAAAGTGGAGACAATAGATATTTCTGCCTTCTCTGAAATTTGGTGTAATTTGAAATCTTTTCAGCATCACATCAAATATGATTGGTTACTATTATAAGATACATCGATAAAGGTGGCATATTATAGTTCCTACCAGCAAAGATTCAGAAGCCAAATTGTTGGATCTTATTTCCTTCTCAGTTCTTCCTGTGCTCTTTGGGAGATCAAGTCATTTTAGAGACATGGACTCAGTTTCCTCATCTTTAAAATAGTGATAACAATTACTCATTTGTTTTGTAGAGAATGAATGAATTTGCAAACTTGACATCTCATACATTATCTATGAAAGTCAATGACCCTGCATAGGTGTTTGTTTTATCAAATTTTAACAAGTATGTATTACTAGTTCATGCTAGAAGCTTTATTTCAATACCATTATATGAGTTGCAACATATTTATGAGGTGTTATTTTCACTGCATCTTATACAACAAATCTAGACGATTATGCAATGTGCTGTGGTTAACTATGAATGACATAGCAAGAATTTGAACTAAGGACTGATTCCCACATTTATACTTTCTGTGATCTGTTATGTTTTCAGTTCAATACTAAGTTTTTCACAAACACATAGAAAAGTATTATATGCAACTCTTGCCCTTATGAGTCTTGAAACTCCAGAAGTCATCACATCTTCCAAATGTACTGATTTTACAGGATCACTTAGGAAGGCAACAGAGGAACAAATGCAGACATACTTGATCAACCAGAACAGCTAACCTTCAAATGTTATGGAAAGTAGGTGCCTTTGATTTCCCTAAATAGCAGTGATAAATCATGTATAAATATTATATCAGACAAAAGGATCAGGTAGCCTCCTTTCATAGATTTTATATATGAACATCATTTCATTCCATTCTTGAAATAAAAAGTTGCAAGAAGAATTGCCATGGAAGGTTGCTTCCCCTAAATAATGCTTCCCCTAAATAGCTTACAGTAGTTAGGGAACAGACATGTTTGAAAATTCTAAGGAGCATCTTCTGGGTATATGCCCAGAAGTTATATCAATGGGTCCTCAGGTAGTACTATGTCCAATTTTCTGAGGAAGAGCCAAACTGATTACAAAAGTGACTGTATTAGCTTACATTCCCACAAGCAATGGAGGAGTATTCCTCTTTCTCCACATCTTTGCCAGCATCTTCTCTCACCTGAGTTTTTGATCTTAGCCTTTCTGAGTGGTATGAGGTGGAATCTCAAGGTTGTTTGGATTTGCACTTCCCTGATGACCACAGATGGTGAACATTTTCTTTAGGTGATTCTCAGTCATTTGGTATTCCACAGTTGTAAATTCTTTGTTTAGCTCTGTAGTCCATTTTTAATAGGATTATTCATTTCTCCAGAGTCTAACTTCTTGAGTTCTTTGTATATACTAGATATTAGCCCTCTCTCAGGTATAGTGTTGGTAAAGATATTTTCCAAGTAAGTTGGTTGACATTTTGTCCTACAGACAGTTTCCTTTGTCCAACAGAACATTTGAACTTATATGAGGTCCCATTTTTCAATTCTTGATCTTAGAGCATAAGCTATTGGTATTCTCTTCAGGAAATTTTCCCCTATGTTCATGTGCTTGAGGCTCTTCCCCATGTTCTTTTCTATTAGATTTAGTGCATTTGGTATTATGTGGAGGTCCTGATCAACTTGGACTTGAGCTTTGTGCAAGGAGATAAAAATGGATCAATTTGCATTCTTCTACATACTAACCACCAGTTGAGCCAGCACCATTTTTTGTAAATGCTGTCTTTTTTCCACTGGACAGTTTTAGGTCCTTTGTCAAAGATCAAGTGAACAAATGTGTGTGGGTTCATTTCTGGGTCATCAATTATATTCCATTGTTCTACCTGCCTGTCACTGTACCAATAGCTTGCAGTTTTTTTAAATTTATTTATTTTTTCTTTTTAATGAACACACAAAAACAACAATAACAAACCCCTGTTGCCTCCCCCTTCCCCATTCCTGCCACCCCACCCTCTCCCACTCATCAGCACTGTCATTCCCCTACACTGGGGCACAGAACCTTCACAGGGCCAAGGGCCTCTCCTCCCATTGATGACTGACTTTGCAATCCTCTACTACACACATGCTACCAGAACAATCAGTCCCACCATGTTTAGTCCTTGGTTGGTGGTTGAGTCCCTGGGAGCTCTGAGGGCATTGGTCAGTCCATATTGTTGTTCCTCACAAGAGGCTGCAAACCCTTCAACTCCATTGGTTCCCTCTCTAACTCCTTCATTGGGGACCCTGTACTCAGTTCA
>JADRCC010191141.1:2515-15392 GCA_019843855.1 Hylomyscus alleni
AATGCTCTTCCTTGCCGTAGTGAAGGCCTCTTGTTATCCTCTGAGATCTCAGTCACCTTGACACCCACACACAGTCCCTGCCTCAACAGTAGATTAGGGACTGATTGATTCTTGGCTCTCCTCCCTCACTGTGTCTCTGCTGCCACCTCTGCATGCCACCTTGACACGGCTCACTTCAGTCCTGTGCAGGGCTGAGAGGAGTGTGCCAGCCATATGATTCTCAGTGTCCCTCATCCTCCCTCATCCCCAGTCCACAGCTCAGTGGCAGCTTTCAACGAATCCCCAGAGTTGGAAGCAACCTCAGTCCCTGAAAAAGCTTGTTCCCGAGAGCAGCATCCCGTCTGGTCTACAGGTTCTCGATGAGACTGACATTGCTGGAGGATCTAGAGACATCTCTGTGTTCAAAGATGCAATAGGGAGCCAAGTATGGTGAGCCACGCAGAAGTTGAAGGCTAGCCTGGGCTTTTGAAACTTTGCTATGAAAATGGCACTTCTCGCCGGGCGGTGGTGGTGCACGCCTTTAATCCCAGCACTTGGGAGGCAGAGGCAGGCGGATTTCTGAGTTCGAGGCCAACCTGGTCTACAGAGTGAGTTCCAAGACAGCCAGAGCTATAAAGAGAAATCCTGCCTAGAAACAAAAAACAAAAAACAAAAAACAAAAAAACAAAAAAAGAAAATGGCATTTCTTTTCTCCCACTCCCCATTTTACCTTAGTCATTGAATGCGTAGAGACACTAAACAAAACACAAGGGTTTGCGGTTGCTCCCACCATGCCAAGTATCCAGCTGGGGTTCTATTAATGCTTCTAGAAAGGCAGATCCCGGGCTGGAGAGATGGCTCAGCGGGTAAGAGCACTGACTGCTCTTCCGAAGGTCCTGAGTTCAAATCCCAGCAACCATATGGTGGCTACAACATCCGTAATGAGATCTGACGCCCACTTCTGGTGTGCCTGAAGACAGCTACAATGTACTTATGTATAATAATAAATCTTTGGGCCAGAGTGAGCAGGGTTGACTGGAGCATCAATCCCCAACAACCAGATGAAGGCTCACAACCATCTGTACAGCTACAGTGTGTACTCATATGCATAAAATAAATAAGTATATTAAAAAAAAGTCATCCCACCTCAGCTGTCTGTCTGTCTGTCCTCTAGATTTAAGAGGTGCAGTGTCAGCTGGGAATGTGGGAGTGTGGGTGTGCGGATGCGGGACTTTAGTCCCATCACACAGGCTCTGAGTTCAAGGCCAGCCTGGTCTACAGAGTGAGTTCCAAGACAGCCAGAGCTATACAGAGAAACTCTGTCTTGAAAAGTAAAACAAAACAAAAAGAAGAAAGAAGGGAGGAAAGAAGGAAGGAGGGAGGGAAGAAGGAAGGAAGGAGAAAGAAGGGAAAGAGAGAGAGAGAAAAAGAAAGAAAAGAAAAGAGGTATCATGTTTGTCACCCTGGACTCTGGAGGAGTTGACAGCATTGCGAAGTCTCAGGCAGGGAGTGTCACCTGCAAGTTGGTGCAGAGCTGGCACCTTTCCCTGGCTCCCAAGACACATGATGGAATGTCATCCAGCAATAAGGAAAGAAGCCAAGCTCTGAGCGAGTGCCATGCCTGTGAATCTGGAGACCGTTCCCCCAGAGCCTGCAGAGTGCACGCTCCTGTTTAAAGGAAGAGGCCAGTCTCCAGGAAGCAGCTGGGAAAGAAACAATCTCGATGGCACAGGGTGCCTTTAGAGGTCACAGAATGCTCTAGAGTTGACTGTATGATGGTTCAGGCCAGTATGCTTCATAGATGGCCATTGTCCCCTTCCACACCCTTGGTAAAACACAGCTCTTTGGGGCCAAAAGCCCGAGGGACTGCAAAGTACTGAATTGTAAGGTCCCCTGCTAGAGCAGCTTGGCCTGGTGGTGCCGTGGGGCTTCCCACTGTTCCTTATGAGCTATAGAGCTTTGCAAACCCTCTACTTACACTGGGCTCTTGGAGTCACAAACACCTGGAATGGGGAGTTGGGAGGTGGGGCTGGGGAGGCAGTCAGATACATACACGATGTGGGTTACACCAAGTGAGTTACTTGTAAGGCCATGAAGTCCTGCTGGAAACCAGCTCCATGTAGTGTGTTAGGGAGGAGCAAAGCAGAGGGAATGAAGAGCCCGGAGACCTACTGCCATCCTTCCAGAGGATGGCTGCCTGGGAACTTGGGAACTGAGTGCTTGGGACTAGCTCCTGAGGGAGGTTGTTATAGTGACAATAGCCACAGTTGACACTGGATTTCTCTGTGACAGGTCCCTGCTGTGTGCCCAGGGAGCTCAGATAGTCTCTTACGCTCCTATTCTTTTTCATTTCTAGACCTCCCTTTCAGGTACCCAGTTCATCCATGGCTGCTGGACAGCTACAGAAGGGGAAGGGGAACAGGAAGGGGAAGGGGAAAGGGGAGGGGGAAGGGAAAGAAGGAGAAGGAGAAGGAGAAGAGATAGACAGAAAGGGAAGAGGCTCTCAATAAACACAATTGTGGCATAATACAGTAGTAAGTTCCAGCCCTTGCAAGGACTCACATGGGTGTACACTCTTGTGATCTTCTAGGTCAGACTCCCCTACCAGAGAGAGTCCTTGCCTGCTTCTCTGTGTGGTGAGTGGTTCTGTGCCTGGCTCCTCTGAAGAGCCAGCTGTGGGCTTCCTCCTGTTGACAACGGCAGTGGTTGCATCCCTACCTTCTCGCCACTGCAGATCCCTGGATGATGAAAGTTCACTGTTGGTTTGTCCTTCCTGTTAGAGTCTGCTCCCAGATTGGAGCTTTTGGGAATAGCACCTACAATGTTAACTTGTATATCCTATCACCACTGTGCTACCAGGAGCAAAACAGAAGGTGCAGGTCCAGGTGGCTGGCAGTCCCAGCTACTGAGGAGGCTGAGGCAAGTGGATTGTTTGAGACCAGACTGGACAACATGGTGAGACCCTAGATCAAACAAACAAACAAACAAACCAACCAACCAACCCTGGGTTTGATCCCAGCACCACATGCACTGGGTAATCCCACTGTCCAGTAGGTCCGCAGTATAGTTTTCTGTTAGAGGGGTATACACTATAACCAAAAGCAACTTGGGAAGGAAAGGGTTTGCTTCGTTTTACTGTCAAGGGAAAGCCAAGGTAGGAACTGAAGCAGGACCTTGAAGCCGTGTTTATTGGCTCATGATCAGCCACCTGCTTAGAGATGGCACTGCCCACAATGGGTTGGGCCCCCTATATCAATTAGCAATCAAGAAAATGCCCTCACAGACACACCCACAGGCCAATCAGATGGAGGTAATTCTTAACTGAAGTTTCTTCTTCCAAGTGTGTCAGGTTGGCAACCAAGATCAGTCTTTTTGTCTTTAGAAAGGGGACTAAAGGCTGGGACGGGGGGCATGCATCCGTCTATCACTGTGAATTCCCCTTAATCTTTCAAGAGCCCCACCCCCGCAGGAGATGCTGCCTGCCCCCTTAATCACCACGTAAATGTTTGTTGAGACAGGGTCTCTTGTAGCCCAGGTGACCTAGAACTCACTGTATAGCAACAGCTTACTCTGACATTAAACTTATGACCCTTATGATCTTTGTGCCTCTACCTCTTGGATAGTGGTGCTGGGGATTGAACCCAGGGCTTTCTGCATTCTAGATAAGCACTCTACCTACTGAAGTACAGCCCCACCTCCTGTTTATTCAGCCTTTGTGTTTCGAACTAGGGTCTCACCATGTTGTCCATTCTGGTCCCTGGTGTGTGGGCTCCAGCAATCCACTAGGCTCAGCCTCTTCAGCAGCTGAGACTGCAAGTCACCTGAGGCTATGCTTCATATTGCACCTCTGTTTTTCTCCTGGTAACACAGTGGCAGCAAGAGGAGAGTCAACAATGAAGCTCTGGCCAGGGGGTGGGTCTGGCAATGGTGCCACGTCCTCCTCAGTCATATCCTTGCTCGCAAATCACAAGTTACTCATAAGGATCCTTGCTGAGTGAAGTGAGCCCTTCCCAGTCAGCTTCTTTAGAATGTTCTAGACACCATGTAGTGGCAGACCCTTCAAATGCACACCCTTACATGACAGTCCTGGAACTTGGAAGAAATCTGGAAACCCCAATTCTACTTTGTACCTACTGTGGGGAGAGGCAAGTTGCCTTCCCAGGGCAGGGCCTAGTATAGAGTACTTCCACCCGGTCCCCAAGGGATGTGGAACCCATACGGTGACCACAAATTGGCTACTCTCAAGTTGTTCCCTTTTCTCTCATGTGGCCTGCAGGTCCTGGTCTGATGTAAAGCTCAAGTCTGGCTGGACAGAGTTAATCCTGGGGCTAGACTCGAAAGGAAACCAGCCAGTGGCAGCCAGGTCTCTTCCCAAGACTGCAAGGCTGCCAGTCCTTTCTTGAATTTCACTTTCTGTTTCCTGGAAAGGCCCAGTGTTCCCTAAATCAGTCCCCGCCCAGGTCCTGCCACACCAGCACCTACAGCATCTGGTGCCCGATTCCAGACCATCAGATAAGAAAGGATCCTTGTCGGTGTCAAGGTCAAAATTGCTGGCACATGACTGGTGGAAGGCAGCCAAGGCAGCCAAGTCTCAAATGACACAGCACAGCCCTGCTGTGGTGGTGAACAGCTGGAAACAACTTATGCCCAGTGTGGGCGTACACAGCTGGCAACAACTGTGTCCTGGTGTGGTAGGGTGAGACTGAACATCAGTGCAGCCACACCACAGCCTACAACCCACAAGGCTGTGTGTACTGCAGGCAGGCTTCACTGAAGATAGCAAGTTACAGTCTGTATGGCTGATTCTCCCATTCTTCCCTTCAGTGGGGACGTGTCATCCTATACCAGCATTTACCTGCACTCTGTCAGAACAGCCTCTGACACGGAGCACACCGACTGACTTCAGGAGCCCAGCCTTCGACCTGGGGCAGGTGGAAGGAGTTGCCTGTGGCTGAGTGGTTTTTGTTTGTTGTTTGTAGTGATGGTCTAAAGTCATCTTTAAATCAAGGATGACCTTGAATTTCTAGTCCTCCTGCCTCCACCTCCCAGGGCATAGGCCTACAAGCATGCATTATCACACTAGGTTTACATTGTGCTGGGATTGAACCCTTGTGCTAGCAAGTACTTTACCAACTGAGCCACAACACCAGTCCCTATCATTGGTTCCAGAAAACCAAGGAAAACAGTGGCTTTGATCTTAAGTTAGCTTGGCTTGTGGCCTATGTGCTTGTGGGCTGGAAGAACTCAGTCAGGTGACATGGCTGCATAGCAAATCTAAGGCCAGCCTGGGCTACAGAGTAAGTTCCAGGACGGCCAGGGCTACACAGAGAAACCCTGTCTCGGAAACAAAACAAAACAACAAAACAAAACAAAAAACTAACAAAGACCTTGCCTCAAAACAAGAGGCTGGGAGATGGCTCATTTGGTAAAAGTGTTTGCTGTACAAACACGGGGATCTGAGTTTGGACTCCTACTATCCATGGGAAAAGCACAATGATATACATCCAAAAAACCAGCACTGGAGAGGCAGAAACAGGCTCACTGGCCAACCTGTCCATCCTACTTGGTGAGTTCTGGGTTCTTTGAGAAACTTTGTCTCAAAAACAAAAACAAACAGTAAAATGGAATAATCCCAGAGATCAAGACTAACACACTGGCTGGTGCTGATCCAAAGTTTATAGACACGGCGAGCCCTGCCTCAACACCCAAAGAAACACACGTTCTCCAACAGAATCCATAAATCGATTTGCTCTGCTGTGTGTAGGTTATGCTCCATGAAAAGTCTCCATGCAGGCAGGAAGATTTTCTTTTTCCTTTTGGGGCTGATAATTGGAATAGTCAACTGAACAGCAAAGAGCAGACATGAAAACCCATTTCCAGACCGCCTGGAGATGAACTCATCATTTACCTGGCATTCAGGCATGCTAAGCACAGCACTCCATCTTCCCTTCTGTCTCCTCTAGCATCCAGCTGAGATGATGGGGCTGGAAGTCCCTGCACCCCTGCAGCCCTGCCTCCCAGACACCTTGGTCCCCACAGTGGCTTGGAAACAAAGCCACTTGCTTTGTTGCTTAGTGCTTTGGGGAAGGGGATGGAACTGCTGCAGAGAGGTTCCCAGATGGGGGATCATGCTTCCAAGAGGACAGGCTAGATCCCCGAAGTTGTATCACAACAAATGAGACGCCTCCTCTGGCTCACGAGCACAGCCACTCTGCCCCTCTCTTCTTCCTGTGCTGTAATGACCCTGGCATCTCCAGAGTAGCCTTTGCCCTGGCATAGCCCATCTGCTCCTTGATCTGGAGAGTCCAGAAAGCCCCGATGGTCCTGCCTGGCTCCTGCTCTTTACTGCCTTGCTAGTAGTCATTGATTAGTTTCTCCTCCACTTACTCTCTGACCCTGGTCTTAAAGAGCCCTGTAGCTGCAGTCAGCAACTCTAGATAGCTTCGCCTGGTCTGGCTGTCAACCTAGCTATCCTCCCACTTCAGCCTTTCAACATGAAGTGTGCCCCTCATGTGTGAGGTCTGATCGACTACTCCTTGAGTCTGTAAAAAGCCAGCAGAGAGCTGGGTGTGGCTCAGGAGGTTCTAAGGGCCATCCTAGGCCATTGCATAAACTGGGCACAAACTTGTAATCCCAGGAGGCAAGAGGATCAACAATTCAAGGTCTTTGTCAGTTACACGTTGAGTTCCATGCCAGCCTAGGCTACACAGAGACACCCTATCAAAAAAAGAGAAAAGTACAATGGAATAGTTAATAATTCCAACAGTCAGGCTTTCTACACTGCCTGGTACTGTTCCAGGCACTTACAAACTCACTGAAATGGGTGTCCAAGGTCACAGAACTTCCATGGTCCCTCACCTACATTTTGTGTCTGAGGCCAGTGGTTCCCAGGCCTCTATCAGTGTCATTTTTCTCATCAGCGTCATTTTTTTTTAAGATTTATTTATTTTATGTATGTGAGTACACTGTAATTGTACTCAGACACACCAGAAGAGGGCATCACATCACATTGCAGATGCTTGTGAGCCACCATGTGTGGTTGCTGGGAATTGAACTCAGAACCTTTGGAAGAGCAGTCAGTGCTCTTGACCACGGAGCCATCTCTCTAGCCTCCATCAGTGGCATGTGGCAAGCCTGCCTAAGGCTCTTCTGTGTGTATTCCTGGCAGGTTCCAGGAAAGCCTTCAGGAGCCTGCTCTTGGCTCCTGCCCTGGCCTTTAGCTGAATGGTTTCTCCTCTAAAGCTGTTGTCAGGAGGCAGTGTGGGAGCCCCACTCGACATATTGATGAGGGGCCAGGATCTGAGTGTGTCTCATCTCTGACCTCCCCTGTCTCTGAAACACCAAAAAGAGAGTGTCCAGGAGGCCACCTGAGAGGGATTCTTGGGACATTACCCACTTCCTTTGTAATAGCATTCACTAGTATTTAAGTTGTGCAAGCTGCATTTTTTTTCTGTCGGTGAAGAGTGAGACAGGGTCTCATTCTGCAGCCCAGGCTGCCCTTTAACTTGCTACATAGCTCAGGCCTTGATCAGCCACTCTTGCCTTAGTTGGGATTGCAGGTGTGAGCCACCATAACTGAACCAAGCCTGTGAAACAGTTACTGATCGTTTTTCTAGATTCTAGGCAGCTCCTGCCTAAGGTTTTATATTAACTTTATATTAAATCCTTTTCTTTTTTAAAACTCCTTTTCTTTTCTCCTTGTAAATGTTATTAATTTTTACTTTACTTTTAGTTATGTGTGGTCCTGTGAAGCTGGAGTTAGAGGTGGGTATAAGCTGGGAGCTGAGCCTAGGTCCAGGGCAAGTGCTCGCTCTGACGCTCAGGGTCATCTCTCTCCTCCCCTCAGTCTGTTTTCAGTGTAAGGTAAGGACTGAGGTTCCCCCCTCAGGGAGTGAAGAGATTGGGAAGGGGGAGGGGCAAGGCCTGCTGGGTTTGGTCTTGCCAAGGACTCCTTTTTCAGAGTCACATGAGACAGAAAGCTCCTCCTGGCATGGCCCCACCTCCAGGAATATTGGCTAAAAACTGCCCCCAACCCCCACCCCACAAGTCCTCACGTAGAACCTGTGGCTATAACCTTATTTGGAAGGGAGGAAGCTAAACTCAAGAGCCAAGGATCTCCAAATAAGAACATTCTAGATTTAGCATTGATTCTACATCCAGAGAAAGCTTTATAGATATAAGAGAGGTAGAGAAATCTCACTCTTTCTCCCCCTACCCTCGCCCCACCCACACTGCCCAGGAGCCACTGGCACTGTGAAAAGCCAGGCGTAGCCCCCATGCATTTCGCAGGTCAGGCTATTCCTGTTGTTTTGGCTGCAGCCTTGTGGTTTGTTCTGAGGTTCAGGAAACAGTCAATGGGCCATCCTGAGCAAGTCCCTGGCCCTCCTCTTACCTTTGTGTCCTCTCTGAAGACCCCACTACACAGCTACTGGACACCTGCTCATTAGCCCTGATTGCCAGCTGAGTCCCCTCCAAGCCCCACAGGGAATGGAGGGAGCCACACCTGCCTAAGATCAGTGACCTCAGACAGACCCCATCCCTTGGGGCTCAGTTTCCTCTTCTGGAAAATTAGAACTTTTGAGCCTCCTGGGGTTTAGGACGTTCACAGGGTCCTGCCTGTAGACTTAACAGTGGCTCGGGCTATTAGACATGGTTTCATTTCCTTTAATCATCTTTTTTACTGAGCATCTACTATGTGCCTGGTTAGCTGCCCAGCCTCTTAGGGGAAGAGGGGCATTGTGAGTAACATGATGGGTGATGTAACATGATTTTAGTGACATGAAACTGAGATCCACAGAGGTTAAGACCTCTATGGCTGGATACCAGGCTAACCCATAATTCCCTTGCCCTCAACCCCCTTCAGAATATCTGTTTTGCTACAAGCTTTTTGGTGGGCTGGGTGGGTGCAAGTGGCTGTCTGGAGGCAGGTTAGGGTGGGATGGGACACAGGCAGAGAGAGGGCTTTCTAGGCTAGGGGCACATATGTGTAAATCCAGCTGTGTGGGTCTGAGTTGGTGAGGGCATAGGTACTGAAGGACCAGAATGATCATCCTGGGAGGCAGCCAGCACTCAGTAGGGCAAGTAACTCTCATGTGGACAAATCTCCAAGTGTGTGTGTGTGTGTGTGTGTGTGTGTGTGTGTGTGTGTGTGTGTGATTACAAGGTTCAGGGAGCCTGGTGATGTGCATGGGGACCACTGGGCTGGCTGGCTCGGACATGCTTGCTAGTGTGTGTTCACACTGGCTGCACATAGATAGAGCTTGTGTAGCAGGAGCTGGGAGTCTGCAGGCCTGAGGTCGGGGACAGCAAGTCACATGTAAGAGCCTTTGGGACTGAGTATGTGCCTACGTGTTCGTGTGCCCGTGTAGCTGCATGCATATATGTATGCATGTTGATTTATACAATGCATGCACGTGTAGACACATATGTGTTGACCTGTGTATGTGTCCATGTGTTAGTACATGTTCATGCCCATATGTGCCCACAGTATGTGCCAGTATGTCAGTGTGTGTGTATATACATATGCAAGTGTGTACATGTATGCATGTTGATATGTGCAGTGCATGTGTGAACATGTTCAGGTCTACCCGTATATGTCTGTGTGTTGGTGCATGCTCATGCATATGTGGGTCTATGTGTCAGTATATGCCTTTGTATTGTGCAATACATGTATGTATGCATGCAGAACTGCTGTGTAGGTGCTTGTGTGTATTGTGTACATACAAGTGTGCACATGTAACTGAAGGCATCCCTTTCATTTCGGTATGGTGCTGAAGTCCAGTTCCTGTAAGTCACCCTGCCCTTGTTCCCAGCAGAGCCCGCACCACAGTGGTCAGGGCGCCTCAATACAGTCAGGCTGCTCTGCCTGTGGCTTCCCCTTCTCCAGAAACTGGCCCCAGCCTGCAGAGGGATGCACGTGATGACGGGACAACCGGCCTCAGCACCTGTGGTGTGAAGCTGGCCTCAGGAACCCAAGGGAGGTCACACACTATCAGAACCTGCAAAGGCAGGAATGTTTGGGGAGTGTGGGACTCCTTTCTCCCAGGACCCTTGCTTATTTTAATTCCCAGTTCTGGGGCTAGAACCTGGAGCTTTGGGAATACTAGGCAAGCACTCTACACCAGAGCTGCATTCCCAGCCCAGCCCTTTTAATATTATTTTAAGATAAGGCCTTGCTGTGTAGCCCAGACTGGCTTGGAATTTAATATATCTTCCCACCATGGCCTATCAAGTCGCTTCCAGGCTTCAAGTGTCTGCCACCGCACCTGGCTTCTGTTGCATTTTGAACGAGACTCTAGCCTCTCCCTGAACCCTCCAACATTACCAAGGCCCAACTGGCCGGGAGGGCCCAGGTAAGAACCTGCCCCAAGGCTGTGTGTGAGCCTGGGCCTCAGGTCTTCCTCGGGGACAGAGGTATTGCAGATCTCTAAAGGGAGCAGGTATAGTTGCATGCATGTAGCCATTCCTATAGCAAGCCATTCTGTAGAGGGAGAGATGGAGTCCCATATGGACATTCAGGGTCCTAGCTGGGAGCCCAAAACATCTGCACTGGCTTTAGAGCAGCTCCATATCCAGGCGCAACCCTTCTGAGGGGCCCCCTCTGCTTGTTGGCCTAGCATAGATCCTAAAGGACCACACACTCAAAGGCACGAAGGTCTCCACAGGTCGGAAACAGGATGATGCCAGGACTGGAGGGAAACTGAGCTTCCTGGGGGACTAGGGAGAGGATCGAGAATCCCGGCAGGGTACCCTCACTGAGCCATACTCCGTTCAGTCAGAGCATCTTAATGGACCAGGTATCCTACCTTGGTATTACCTTGCATTCATCTCTAGCACCCCCTCACTGGGCCAGGAGGTGGGCCTCTTTCAGACCCTTCACCACACTGCACTAAGCCTGCTCCACGTCCCATCCCAAGCCCTGCTGTTCTGCCTTTCTGCTACCTCTCGTCTCCACACAACAGCCAGCGTCATGTGCCAAGAAGAAAAAAAACCAGTATACCTCACCCCACCCCCCAGACATCTGTTCAAGTTGCTTTGGGGACAAAATCCAGTTTCCTTCCGGTGGCCCTGAAGTTCACCCAAGCTGGAGCAGCCCACCTCCATAGCTGGCTCTTTTCTCTCTGCACCTGGAGCCTCTACCTCAGGGCCTTGCGTTGGCTATTTCCTCCTGGAGCTGCCCCCCTCACCAGGCCACTAGTTCCTTCTCCAGATCTCATCTGGACCCCATTGGACCCCAGCCCTCTCTGGCTCCCCATCTTGGTAGCTGATGTCCTGGATGCTGGGCTAACATTAAGCTGGGCCCCTTTGCAGTTGGGCCTCTGCTCACAGGTCCCTGGGGAAGGCTGGCCTGTTAGCTCAGCCTCAGGTTCATGCAAATTCTCACCCCCACAACTGCAGCCTGAGTTGAGGGTTCAGCCTTTTAAAAAGAATGTCTCCAGCATCTCACACTTGCCTTATTCCCAGCTGGGTCTACTCAAGGTTGTAGCCTGAGTCCCTAATCCTACTGGCTCCCAGGCTGGGACAGCATGTCCCTCTCTAATCCTGTGGTGGGCAGTCCTTTCCCTCCCCCATTAAAGCCTCAGATCAGAAGGCTCCATTGGTCTGGAGAGACCATTTGGGACTTCAACCTCAAATGGTTATTGTTTACTCTGACTCTGGTTGTACTCCACCCTAACGCCACTCACAAAAATCCCCCTGCTGCCATAGGGGACGCTTTTATTTTTTTTGGTTTATTCATATTGTGTGTATGTTTTGAGATGTGTGGTGTGTGCACCTGCATGCAGAGACCAGAGGTCAAAACTGGTTATATTTCTCAATTGCTTGCCACCTTATTTTTTTTTAAAGATTTATTTATTTATGTGTATGAATACTCTATTTGTCTGCATGCCTGCATGACAGAAGATAGCATCGGACAGAAGAGGGCATTGGATCCCATTACAGATGGTTGTGAACCACTATGTGGTTGCCAGGAATTGAACTCAGGACCTCTGGATGAGTAGCCAGTGCTCTCAACTGCTGAGCCATTTCTCCTGCCCAATGACCCATTATTTTTTGAGGCAGGGTTTCTCAGAGCCTGGGGATTATTTGGCTAGAGTCTCTAGTACTGGGATGACAGACATACAACTGCATGTGGCTTTTTTACATAAGTACAGAGATTCGAACTCATCTCCCATCCCACCCTCTTTCTTCCTTGGAACAGGAGGCTATCCTGGTCTGCTCTTCTCAGAGGTGTTTTTCTGTTTTTGTTTGTTTGTTTGTTTTTGCTTGTTTTTTTTTTTTTTTTTGATACAGGGTGTCTCTCTGTAGCCCTGGCTGTCCTGAAACTGGTTCTGTAGACCAAGCTGGCCTCAAACTCAGAGATCCATCTGCCTCTGTCTCCTGAGTGCTGGGATTAAAGGCGTGCTTACACTCAGCTTCAGAGGTATAGTGAGAATTTTGGTTTCTTCTTCTTCTTCTTCTTCTTCTTCTTCTTCTTCTTCTTCTTCTTCCCCCTCCTCCTCTTCTTCCTCTTCCTCCTCCTCTTCCTCCTTTCCCTCCTCCTCCCCTCCTTCTCCTCTTAAAAAAAAAAAAGCCCAGTTTTGTTATGTGAATATATTTTTGTTTTGATCCCAGGTGTGCAATATGGGGCTGCTTCAGATTGTCCACAGCAGATAACTACGATTTGCCTCATATTTGCCTCATACTCTGGCAGAGGTGTGATTCTGCTAGCTGTGGATAGTTTATATTTGGAATTCTGGGGACTCTTGAGAATCAAAAGGTCAAAGCCCCAAGAGAGGCAATGGCTGCTGTGTCTACTGATGCTGCTGTGTCCACTGATGCTGCTGGCCCCTGCTGCTGGTCCTGCTGCTGGCGCTGGCCCTGCTGCTGGTGCTGGCCCTGCTGCTGGTGCTGGCCCTGC
>JADRCC010191142.1:812-14822 GCA_019843855.1 Hylomyscus alleni
CTATTATAAATAAGGCTGCTATGAACATGGTGGAGCATGTGACCTTATTACCTGTTGGAGCATCTTCTGGGTATATGCTCAGGAGTGGTATAGCTGGGTCCTTTGGTAGAACTATGTCCAATTTCCGGAGGAACCGCCAAACTGATTTCCAGAGTGGTTGTACCAGCTTGCAATCCCACCAGCAATGAAGGAGTGTTCTTCTTTCTCCACAACCTCTCCAGCATCTGCTGTCACCTGAGTTTTTTATCCTAGCCAATCTGACTGGTGTGAGGTAGAATCTCAGAGTTGTTTTGATTTGCATTTCCCTGATGACTAAGGATGTTGAACATTTCTTTAGGTGCTTCTCTGCCATTCGGTATTCATCAGTTGAGAATTCTTTGTTTAGCTCTGTACCCCATTTTTTAATAGGGTTATTTGGTTCTCTGGAGTCTAACTTCTTGAGTTCTTTCTATACATTGGATATTAGCCCTCTATCAAATATAGGATTGGTAAAGATCTTTTCCCAATTTGTTGGTTGCCGTTTTGTCCTATTGACAGTGTCTTTTGCCTTACAGAAGCTTTGCAACTTTATGAGGTCCCATTTGTCAATTCTTGATCTTAGAGCATAAGCTATTGGCGTTCTCTTCAGGAAATTTTCCCCTGTGCCTATTTGCTGGAGGTTCTTCCCCACTTTCTTTTTTATTAGTTTCAATGTATCTGGTTTGATGTGGAGGTCCCTGATCCACTTGGACTTGAGCTTTGTACAAGGAGATAGGAATGGATGGATTTGCACTTTTCTACATGCTAACCGCCAGTTGAGTCAGCACCATCTGTTGAAAATGCTGTCTTTTGGGCAGTGGTGGTGCACGCCTTTAATCCTAGCACTTGGGAGGCAGAGGCAGGTGGATTTCTGAGTTCGAGGACAGCCTGGTCTACAGAGTGAGTTCCAGGATAGTCAGGGTTATACAGAGAAACCCTGTCTTGAAAAAAAAAAAGAAAGAAAGAAAAGAAAATGCTGTCTTTTTTCCATTGGATGGTTTTAGCTCCTTTGTCAAAGATCAAGTGACCATAGGTGCGTGGGTTCATTTCTGGGTCTTCAGTTCTGTTCCATTGATCTACCTGCCTGTCACTGTACCAATACCATGCAGTTTTTATCACAATTGCTCTGTAGTACAGCTTAAGGTCCGGGATGGTGATTCCACCAGAGGTTCCTTTATTGTTGAGACTAGTTTTGGCTATCCTGGTTAACCTGACACTTGTAATAAGAAGGGAAAAGAGCTGGGTTTGGAGTTAGCTATCCTGACATGTTTGGTTGACACTGTGGGAACAAGCTCTAAGTAGAAGTATATAGGAATGGCTATGTCCAGGTGTAGTATCCAAGGAAGCAGAGCAATAGTAAGTTACCACCCAGTCAAGAGAGAATGGGAAGGGATTGGTGGATCTGAGGCAGGGAGCAGGGAGGCCTGATAACGGTGGAGCATCACAGAGCCTCTAACATCTGTGCTGCCATCAAAACAGCCTTATATCTAAGTAGGTTCTGATTCTCCTAAAGGGTAAAAGTATTAGCAGAAC
The DNA here is from genome assembly GCA_019843855.1 of Hylomyscus alleni. NCBI lineage: Eukaryota > Metazoa > Chordata > Mammalia > Rodentia > Muridae > Hylomyscus > Hylomyscus alleni. The sequence goes on from JADRCC010191142.1 coordinate 2,364, forward strand.
AGAAACTCGGGGTCTAGAATCAAAGTAATGGGAAGACTTAGAAATAAGTTGCTTTATTTCTGGCTTGTCAGTTGCAAGCAGCGATAGTTGCTTCAGGCTAAATTAAGCAAAGTGTATACTAAAACAAAAAGAAGCTTACCAAAAAAGTATACTGAACATATTCATGTTAACAGAGATTACATGAGCCCAAACCACAGAGGAGTTCCACCACATGGCACAGTGGTATGTGTCCACTTTCCCTAAGTAAGAGATAGAGCAGAAACAGCGTGGAGAAAGGCTTCCTAACATGGAGCTCCACAGAATGGAGGCTGTTACCTCTGCTGGTGACACTGTCAGGGCTGAGGATGGAAGGCTGAATAAGCCTAGACACAGATGCTGACCTAAAGGAGGCCAATCGCAATCTGGTCAATAACAAATGTATATGGAGAATTAGCGTTTAGAATTTAGAAATGAAGAGATTAGCTTGAGGAGCAAGAGGGATTTTTTTGTTTTTGTTTTGTTTTACTTTATTTTTTTTACCACCATTGAGGAGTTTTTGTGACTTTTCTATATTAATACAAAAAGGAGGAGGAGGAAGTGGAGGAGAGGAGAGGAGGATACATGGATATTATGGACCCCAGCCATAACTCCCTTTCTGGTGACAGTGGTTTACCCCAGGTTGTAGTGTCTCCATCTATCCATCTATATGCCTCTGGATGCATCCATCCCTTTGAGGGGCAAATAAAAGGGGCAGTGGTTTAAAGGTGCAAGATGTGCCTTAGGATGCTTAAACACAGTCTCTGTCTCACAGGTAATGCAAGTTTTGCAGAAAGAACTATGAATGAGAATGATCTTTGTGTAACACAACGACATGGGACAGCCACACCTCATTTTTTGGGCATGAGAGGATAGAGTGTGCTTTTCTGTTCTTTAAGCTCCAGAGCTATGTAGTGAGGATTTTGTTTTCTTTAAAAACACAGAAATGTTATATGAATATGTTTTGTTTTAATCCCAGGTGTGGGATATATGGGCTGCTTCAGATGCCCACAGCAGCTAGCTATGATTGTCTCATGCTCTGATGGGGAATGATTTTACCGGATGAAGACAGTTTACTTTGAGAATTCTGGGGATGCTTGAGAGGATATTAAAGTGCTAGAGCCCTGAGAGGCTGTGACAGCAGCAGCATCATTAGCAGCAACATTAACCAGAAAGTAATCTAATGATATTGATGTCCCCTTTCCCCTCTAACCTTCTTTCTATTCTACATAGTGTTGGGGGATTGAAGGGATAAGGTTGGAGTAGGGAACCCATAAAGGAGACAAAAGTCCAGCTACAGAGCTGTTTCCCGCTTGTTCCACTCTCTGAAACTATGGCCCTCCACATCAGCCTGACATGACTCCTTTCCTTCATCCAACCTCAGGGTAACAAGTGATCCTCATCCCATGAGCCTCAAAGTATGGGTACAGTGTAAGGAACTCAGATTTTCTTCAACATTTTACCACATAACTGAATTCCCATGTTTAACTGCCTTGAGTTCTCCCAGGTAGTCAACTCAGTAGTTCTCTTTGCTTCTCCTGGAATGAGATAAACTATCTTGTACTGACTTATAGGACTGTATCAGCACTTTGGGAACCAGTAGAATGCTTGTGTCAACAATAACAAAAATTAAATACAGCCAGATATCAGGAAGGACAAATTCAGAAAGACTGTCTGACAGTAACTGTCACAAGAGACTACCAGAACCACAGACTTGCATATTAGTCAACGTAAACATCCATAAAAAGTACTTCAGCAAATACATGTGCCTAAAGACTTCAATTAAATGTCATACAGAAATTGCTATTCATCACTGTGGCCAAGAAATATTGCTTCAAAATAGCAGGCACAATCTCAATTTTTTTATCTTAAAAATTTCTCTTTGTTCCATGTCTTTGAGTATATCTCTAGTCTCCTGAGACATGCATATTCCCACAACAATGATCTGATGTTCTAAAATAAATGTCAACATTCTTTAAATTATCACTAATTTGTTTTTCTTTTAGATTGGCAGTTATATGAGTATGTAAGTATCAATTCAAGTCCTGGTCATTTTTATGTTGACATAACCTTCATTATTTTAAATAGTCACAAGAAGTTTCTGGTTCATACTAAAAACTAGATATCTAGTAGACATGGTATTTATATATGGTTAGTACTCAAGTAAATGACATGGTTTGAGGTTGGAGGGGGCACAGAAGTATTTTTACCACCTTTGGTTGTGAAAAGTCTATGAATTGTTGGACTATCCTTGTTTGAGTCCCTTGTACTTCTCAGGAGGGAGAACCAGGCAGGGCAGTCTTTCTGAGCTTCAGCATCAGGTGCACAACAGTTATTGCCATGGACCGGGGTTTCTTGTGGGGAAACACAAGGGTTCCATGGGGTGATGAAAGTTCTGGCCAGATGGGCAAGGGATTCGGTGGTGACAGACAGACACGACACAAGAAGTGTGTTGTCTGAATGTATTTTCACAAAATAAGAATCAGGCTTATATAGTATACAGAAACAGGGTGAATGTCAGGGATCACGTAGGCAGGTAGCAGTCACAAAGTCAATAAAATCGAATAGCCAGGTGTAAATTATTTCTTTGGAAGAACAATAGTGCTCTTCCCCGCTGGGCTATCTTGGTAGCCCTAAGCAAACTCTCTTGTGGTCAGAAGCAGGTAAGTACCAGGAGGTCCCATTCTAGCAGCTCCTGGGAATGGTTTGGCTTGTAACACAAACATTAGTTCAGGAAGCTTTTCGACTACTCTCTAGTTTGTAAAGCAATTCTGCCTTGTGTGTTACTGCTCTTAGAGTTCTAACTGTGTTTACAGATAGCAATAGTGTTTGACTACTATCTCTAACTCTGGAGATACCCTGTCTGATAAGGCAGCTTCTTTGTGGGAATCAGTAGGCAATAATGCCTGACCTTTATTGCTAATTCTAGGGACTCCCTGTCTGCTAAGGCAGCTTTTCTTATAAAAATTCCAAGCTAAGAACAGCTAGGAAATCAATTAGGATCATTGAAACACTGTGGAGGCCAGGAAACAATGTTAAATCTCAATTTTAGCTATAACAAAATATTTCTTAGGGCACCTTTATGCCTGAATAAAGAAAGCATGCAGATTTCTCCACAGACTCAGCAGAGATCAATTTGGAACACATTTGAGTTAGGAGATGCCAACGACTGACTGAATACCCAGGAGGCACAAACTCCCTTTGAAGTCATAACGCCTCTTGTCCATGATCAGGCTTTTAACCCTGGTACTGTAGACCTACTGGGGTAGACAGAATGAGCACAGCAAGGTATCATAAGAGAGATGAGAGACTGGTGACCCTACAAGAATGAACACCGTGCAATTGATTTGTTCAACAATTTGCTGAAATGACTCTAAAATATGCTTTAAAGCTTGTTGCCTGTGCCCTGGACTGCTTGCTGCCCGACTCTACCTGCCCTTGGGGGTTGGAGGTGAGGTGGTGCAGAGTCAGAGACACAGACTCAGGGAGCAAGTGAGAAACATGGCAGCAAGCTCATCTGAGCACGGCTGCAAGCTCCTTTAATAGCCTCTACCCACACCCATTGGTCCCAAGAAAGCATCTCTTCTAAACAGCAGTTCCCTGTTGGCTGGCATTGTCTGCACCAGCAATCCTTCGTCTCTCAAGCAGTCCTCAATTAGATCCTCCTGCAGGAGATGCTTTTGTGGCTGTTCAGCCCTCTCCACCCCTGGTGTTAACATAAAGGCAACCCTGCCACTGTTCCTGCTACAAAAGCTGACCCATAGGAGACTTGCCATAACGAGAAGCAGCCTAGGAATTCTTCTTTCTAAAATGGGGTCCCAAAATGGGGGATCAGTAGCTTGCTGAAGTCAGCTAGGCCCCACCTCCTGAAGGTTCTATAACTTCCAAGAGTGTCACCCTTGGAATAATATATGTTCAAAATGAGTTTGTGAGGTACACTTCAAATTCAAATAATAACACTAGTATTCCAGAACACACTGAATGATACGTAGAAATACGTATCTATTTTCAATAGAAAACATCATGTATCTATACCCACAAAGCTTTTGAACCCCTCGAATCTTGCCTTTCTAGGTCCATCAATGCTAAACTATTAATATTATGCTGCCAATTTACCCAATCTTATCCAAGTCCCCAGTTTAACTTCAGTCCCGGCTTAGCATCATGAAGATATTCTCTCATTTTGAAAGCAAAATGGTGAACCATTTATATAACAGCATGAGCTGTTTTGTCAGTCCTGAACTTCCTGCCTGAAGGCTTTTTACCACATGAAACAAATACACTCAGGACACATGCGATACCCTGTGCTTGTGTATTCTCTTGCAGCCTACACATTTCTCCCTGACAGTAGGGAAGTAAGTACTGAAAATAACAGAAGCTATCATTTGACCCAGGTTCATGTGAGGGTAGTTATTAGCCAATGCAAGCTGAAGATATGTGTTAAATCATTTTGTGAGCTCATTCAGTCAAAAGCAAATGGCATATAGACTACATACTATGCTAGGCTGCTAAGGAGTTGAAAATGTAGGGTAATTTCAAAATATTAGTAAGTGCTAGTCACTTCCTGCTTTAGCCAGTAAAGTGCTACTACCAAGGGGCAGACTCAGAGTAGTTAGTGATGGTTAGATGCCATCAGGATAAAAGGAATACTAATTTGCTGGAAGAAGCTCTGGTCTGCATCTGGTCTAGAGCTTGTTATCTAAGCTCACTACAAATTCTATTATTTGAGATTCTGATTGGAAAGCATCTGTCTTCTTCATAGGAAACAGAATCCCCAATGTGATGCCTTTCACAATGGGTAAGAATAATATACACTGGATTAGAAGATCAGGATCTGCCTAGGATACAAAGTGAGTACTAGAAAAACCTGGGAAAGTCACAAAGACACTGTCTCAAAGTATGTTAAGCTCAATGACAAAGCATCTCCAGCATACACAAGTACTATAAAATAAACAATAAATAAAAGCATAAAAACAAATGTTCCCAAGGGGTACTATAAAACTACTGTTTTTATAACTTCTACCACATAATGGAAGTGTGTACATTATCATGTTTATTTGAAAAGTCAACATCTAATCTCACTATCTTGTCGGTTTCAACTTCTCTGTGTTGACTCTTCTGTTTAAAATGACAGAACAGTCCACATTCCCTCTCTTAGAAGTCCCACAAAAACACCAAGCTATACCACTGTAATATATGTGCAGAGGGCCTAAGTTAGACCCATTCTGGCTTTCTGATTATCATTGTGGTGTCAGTGAGCCCCTATATGTCCAGGTTTGTTGATTTCATAGATTTTCTTGTGGTGCCCTTGACCTCTCCAGCTCCCTCCTACATCCCCCCTCCCCTCCTTTCACAGGAATCAGTGAGTTCTGCCTAATGTTTGGCTGTGATCTCTGCATCTGTTTCCACCAGTTGATGGATGGACCTCTGTAACAGTCATTATGCTGGGCTATTCTCTACAAGCATCATTAGAGAATCATTTATTTACTTTTTTTATTTTTCCTTCTGGGCATGTTTGGTTCTCTCCTAGGTCTCCAAAGCCATCCAACTTTTGGTATGGGTCTCAACCTGGACCAGTTATTGGTTAGCCATTTCCAAAATTTCTGTGACACCTTTACCAGAGCATATCATGTTGGCAGGACAAATTGTAGGCCAAAGGTTTTGTGGCTAGGTCGGAGTTTCAGTCCCTACACTGGAAGTCTTACCTTGTTATAGGAGATGGTTGGTTCAGGCTCCATATCCCCCATTACTAAGAGTCTTAGCTAGAACCCTAATAGATTCCTAGAGTTTCCATTGCACTAACTTTCTACCTTGCCCCCAATTCCAGTTTTCTCCTCCAGTTCTCTCTTCCTCCATCTTCTCCCTGGCTGACCCCTCCTGTTCCCATCCCCCCTAGCCTCCAGTCAACCCACAATATCTATTCTATTTCCCCTTCCCAGGGAGATCCATGCATTCCCCTTTGAGCCCTCCTTGTTACTTAGCCTTTCTGGGTCTGTGGATTATAAAATGATTGTTCTTTATAGTTAATATCCACTTATAAGTAAGTACATACCACACTTAGCTTTCTAGGTCTGGGTTACCTCACTCAGGATGATTTTTTTTCTAGTTCTACCTATTTGTCTACAAGTTTTATGATATGTTAGGACATATTCTAAAGCCACAGGGCATACCTGAAGCTGGGGATAGTATCAATAGTTATACTTTCCTACTCTGTGATGACATGGTCCTAGTCCTAGGGTAGAGACATAAAGCCATGGATAGTACCAACAGTTAACCAAGAGTTGCCCTGTGAGGACTTGGTCCTAGTCCTGGGGTAGAGGCATAAAGGTGTGGAGAGTATCAATAGTTAACCAATATTTGCACTGTGAGGACTTGGTTCTAGTCTGAGGGTAGAGGCATAAAGTTGTGGATAGTTTCAATAGTTAACCAACAGTTGTGCTGTGAGGACTTGGTCTAAGGTCTATGACGGATACTTGAATCTCTGGATAATATCAACAGCTAATCTCTCCTTCACTTTGAGGACATCTTCCAAAGTTTATGTTGGATTACTGAAGCTGCAGATAGTACCAGTAGGCAAAATCTCCTTGCCTCTGAGGACATGATATAAGGCCTACTGTGGATGAGTGAAGCTGTGGATAGTTCCAACAGTGAAACTCTCCATTCTTATGAGGACATGGTATAAGGCCTATGGCAGATGCCTAAATTAATGGATAATATGAACATTTAAACCTTCCTTCTCTGTGAATAAATGCTAATGAAATAAAGCCTATCATGGATGCCTGAATTTGTATATATTGCATAGTATCTCCAGTTATACACTCCTGCTCTTGGGAGCAAGTTTAAGGCCTATGGTAGATATCTAAAGCTGAGAATAGCATACACATTTAAACTCAACTTCTCTGTGAGGACAAGGTCTAAGGCCTAAGAAGGATTTCTGAAGCTGTGGATAGATTCAACAATTAAACTCTTCTGGGTGAAACATGGTCTAATGTCTGTGGTAGATGCCTGAAGCTATGACTTTTAACGACAGTTAAATTCTTCTTGTCTGTGAGGTCAAGGACTTAGGTCTATGGTAGATGTCTGAAATTATAGATAGTGAACTGACCAACATTTCTTAAACATTTCTTCTCTGTGAGAAAATGGTCTACAACTTATTGTGTATGCCTGAATTTATGGATAGTAGATAATATCAACAGTTAAACTTTAATTTTTTTCTGAGGAAAAGGTCTAAGGCTATGCCTAGTGCTGCTAGGCTTTTTATATACCTGCATACCTGTCACAAAGTTTAATTTTTCAGTAAACACATTATAATTTGTCATATGTTTCAGCAATTTCAATATATACTTTCCCTTCCTTTCCTACTACATTGAAAGCGTCTCACTCAAAGGAAGGACTTTATGGCTCTGCTTTGGTTTTGTTATATGATTACAAAGATTGACAGCATCATTGAGAACTCAAGGACTGTGAGGCCATCATGAAGTACAGTAAGTGCTAGTTTAACACAAGCACTGGGATACTATGATGATAAAGCCAACTATTGAGACAACTAGTAAGTAAGCAATAGGTGGATGGTATGTACAATGTGCATACACTGGAGACGGAGTAATTTTTAAGTTAGGGGGATGTGGTAAAAGATCATGAGATTTCACCACTGTATTCTGAATGGTACACAGTATAAGAAACTCAATTTCTGGAATTTGCCATTTAAATTTTACACAGTATTTATAACAATATAACATAGAATGTTTAAATGCACTGCTGAGGTATAATCAGTTTGATTATGTATTTTCGCTGAAACCTTAACATCAAGAGCTGTTAGTTTTAGTTGTAGTATTAGTCACAGATTTTTTTAAACTGTAAGCCAGGAAATGAGTCAAAGAGTAACTAAGCTAATATAGACATTAATATTTCCAGCTAGTTAGTGATTGTCATGGCTCACTGGTTGAGAAGAGAAGGCACAGCCGTAGACTGGGGAAGTGGTTGACTTCAGTCTTAAGGTAACACACAGATGGTCTGTCTCTCTAATGGATATAGAATGGCAAGATAACAGAGGGGCATGCTATCTTCTCTGGGCTTTCCTAGTTGCAGATGTCAGTTTTTTAATAGACAGGGATCTTCTACATCAAAGCATTAAATATGTTGCATGCATCCCTCTAAGTTAAATGCACACAAGCCTTCTCTCCAACTTGGTGCCTGAGCTCTAAGTTCCTAATCTAACTGCCTTCCTTGTATCGAATCCCACTTAGGATCCAGGCCTCAATCTCTCCTGACCAAAATGCTCCACTGCATGACAAAGGCCCTGCTACCTGACTTCTCAGGAGTTGTCTCTAACTACTACCTGCTCCAGACCGTCTTCCCTTCTGGTCTTTCTTGATGACCCAGCTCTCCCCTCAGAAGACTCAGGTCAACAGTGCTTTGCCATGGTCCAGGAGCCCCAGGGCCCAGTGAAACTTTTGTGTTTGTGTTTGCAGCTTGGTGAGTTTCCCTAGAATCCACCTAACTTCTCCAGCCACATGACTGATCTGCAAGCCTAGCATTAGTACAGTTACCTTCTGGCAGAAATAACTCACCGACAGGCTGGCTACATCAGGAAATATATAGAGTCGCCCAGAGAAGGTCAGATATGTTTTAGAAAACAGGAAATGCCTAGACATTGAGATTGTTTTTCTTCAGAAAGGTATTTCAGCCTAGAAATTTAAAATTAACTATACACACATTAAAAAAAATTAAACACACACACAAATCAATTCCTCAGGCTTACTGACTGCAGGTAGCATTTATAAAGAGAAGATATCCCTGTTTTTTGATTGGTGCCAGGCTGAGACCAGATATTGCTCTTATAGCTGGCCTGGTCACTGTCCTGTTGTGTTTCAGTCTTCCACGTCAGAGAGATCCACATTTACGTTTACAAATTCAAAATGGATATTTTTCTGTTTCCCCCGCTCCTTTGTCACTCCAACAGGTTGCCTGGGTACACTGGAGGTGTAGACAAAGTACCCACGATTAGCAGCTGATTCCAGTGTGAAGTAGGAGCCAGCATTTTCCTTCAGGAAGGTGAAAGTCAGGAGCTTCTCGCGGCTCAATGAACTCAGTTCTTTAATTTTCTTTTTGAAATACAAAGGGGAATCCATTAGTAGCTACTACAGTTGTATCTAGAAATGTTCCCCAAAGGCCTGTATGTCAAAGCCTTGGTCCTCACCTTGGGACTATTGGGAGGTGATGAAAATATTAAAAACAAGGGCTTAGTTGTTGACTAGTGCACCCTCAAAGGGAATTGTGGGACCTCCTCCCTGTCTTCCTCTTTTGCATCCTAGCCATTAAGTGAGCAGTCTGCACCCCCCTTACCTCCATGTCCTTCCACTGTAGTGTACTACCACAGGCCCCAAAACATTAGGGTTAATTGGCCAAGACAGTGGACAAAATCTTGTTCTCTTTATGATGCGAGTGTCTTGAGTTTCTGTTGCTGTTCCTGAGAATGCCAACCCATGACCGGGTTTCTTTGTGGGGGACAGGGAAGGATATGCAAAGATTACGGTTGTCTTAGGCTATCAGTCTTAGTACCAAGGATTTCTACTTCCCTGAGCTGAAGGACAGGATAGATCTCCTTGGTTCTTACCTTTAATTCTAACGAGGGATGCTTTGGCTTTTTGACTCTATCACAGCAGAGGTGGAGTTTTCCCTCAGCTACAGCCAAAGCAATGTGATTTGCCTTTGAGCCACTGGCTTTTCTTTTGGGTAAAGTTGACACATAAAAGGTCTCTGGAAATAGAAAAACGGGATCAGCTCCAGAATTAAAAACTTCTCTCCCCTCCTTCTTCTGTTACTTTCTTCTTCTTTTCTGTTGAAGTTTCAGACACAGAAAGCTTGTTAAGCTTCCACGCTCACACTGATTCTCAGAATTCGCCCTCTCTCCATCTCTGGTTTGGATCACTCCCCTATCTACAGAGATTTCTTTTGGCTGCAGACATATCTGGTTCCCTCTCCTATCTCACTCATTGGTGCTTATCACTGGTTCAGAACTCCTTTTTTTTAGGAGGAGGAGTCAAGCAACCCCCTTTCCAAGGCTCAGGGGGTGGATACCATATCATTTTCATTGGGTAAGGAAAATTTGAGGGTCACCTCCACGTTTGCTGAGCTTGTCTGGAACTGCCACAAGGCTGGTGCCTTCCAGAACTAGAATCTGCTGGTTTGTATCACGAATAAAATGCTTATTTGGGGCAACGGGGTTAATTCTTGGACCTGGAAAACAGTAACAGAGGTTAAAAATAATGAACCGGTCTTAGTTCAACAACCAATTTGCTTAATGCTGCAGGCTCAGACAATATATAGTCTTCTTGGTTTTTTGTTTGTTTGATTGTTTGCTTGTTTGTTTGTTTGTTTGTTTTACCCTAGCTCACTGATGCAGGAACTCTGGACACCTTGGAGTGCCGAGACCATGCTGACTTAGGGATAATTTCCTCTTCAATCATTCACAACCTAAAAAAAGTTACTACATTTCTCCAAATACCACTTTTCAGACCAATAAAATGGGGATTATATAAGGTAACTATCTTTCATAAGGTTGATATGAGGAATAAAGGAGTTTTAAAGGCTCATCATTATTCCAAGTAGTGTGGTATTAATAATTTCCTTGTCTGAATCCTGTCCCTGTGGGCCTCTGCCTTCAGCAGTGCTGTCATGCCATGGATCTCTGTCATGTTAGGTGCCCACTGTACTGACTGAGATCAATAGGAGGACAGGGAAGAAGGGTTGGCGTGAGAGGGTGGGGCAGGAGGCAGTCAGCAGCAGCAACTCAATGAAAAGAAGCAGAGATGGGGGGATGCCTGAGGAAGATACCTGCACTTATTAAGGCTTTCTATGTGGGTGGGTCCAGCTTTGACTGTGGCTGAGGATTCATCTGAATATGGCTTTACTGTGGACTGGGAATTTGTTACCATCTCTATTAGACCAGATGATTTGACTGTGAGTGACTGAGGTCAGATTTTACATGAGGGATGAGTAAGAGGCAAATAGAGGACTAAGTCAACTTAGAATAGCAGATGAGAGAGTAATAGCTCAGCAGTTGCACAATATATACAAATATGTTATATGCACAATGATATGCAAACGTAATTATTTATCATATATACACAAACTTGTACACGTAGGCTATCCCTTGCCTCATAAACATGATGCCTTCAGCTGGTGCTCCCAACTTGTTCTCTCCTTCCTGTTTTCTGCCCATACCCTGCCTACCCTGTGACTTGTGCTGTTTGCCATTTGCTCTGAACTTCTTCAATAAACACTTACTGAAATCTGTTCTCTCGTGAGGGCACAGAGTCCTGCACTAACTTCCAGGATAAATTTTTTTCTGAAACGTTAACATTTTGAGGTTGCAAAGGAAAGGTCAGTTGCCCCACCACGTGTTCCTTGGATGTCATCAGGACAGAATTGCTTACTTTGTTGAGAAGGCTGAACACCCCCCTCCCTGTGACCCAGGATCCCTCTGAAGGTCACCTGAGTGGTTGAGAGCCACAGAACCACAGCTGGAATCTGACAGCAGGGTGCATTTTGCTGTTGAATCAAAGAAAACAAATTAGCAAATCAGTTCCATTAGCTGGTAAGTTTGGAGTTAACTGAACTACGGAATTATTTCATTCCTAATGTCTACAGATTCCACATCATGTTTAATATGCACATATGCAGAAGGTATACAAATGCTTTTTAAAAGATTTTTATATCCATTAATTTTGGAAGGTTCAGTTTCAATAATGTGAAGGAAGATCATGTTACAGCAGGAATTCTCACATACATTTTCTTTAAAATATTTTGACAAGAATCATAAAAATTGGGGGTGGAAAGAGTACTGATTTTTCTTCCATTAGACCTGAGTTCAATCCCCAGGAGCCATGTAGAGACTCAATATTGCGGTTAACTCCAATACCAGGGGCATCAAATTCCCTTTCTGGCCTTCACTGGCACTGCACACACAGTACACCAGTGTATATGCAGCCAAAACACTCCTGCACATAAAAGATAAAAAAGTAAAGATTTAAAAATATTTTTCCAATTACAAGAAAATGTATAATTTGTTGGCCTAGTCAGATCCCTCTTGTCCGAAAGGTAATATGCTTTGATAATGTGTTTGTTTGTTTGTTTGTTTTAAAGGTTTGTTGGCTGCCAAACAGTTCATTGGAAAAGCAATGCTTTGCAAGTTTCATCTGAACATGTGTATCTAAACTTGGTCTACAGGGCCAGCAAGATATCTCAGTGGGTAAAGGTACTTGCTGCCAAGCCTGGTGACCTGAATTTGATCCCTGCATTTAATAGAAGGGGAGAACTGATTCCCAAACATTGTCCTCTGCCCTCTACATATGCACCATGCCACCTGGTGTCCTGATCAATTAAATACAATGTAATCATCATCATCATCATCATCATCATCATCATCATCATCATCATCAT
>JADRCC010191187.1:1144-28261 GCA_019843855.1 Hylomyscus alleni
ACACACACACACACACACACACACACACACACACACACACACACACTTAAAAGACATAAATGTTTTGATTTGGGAAACATGAATTCCAGCAACAATACCTTGGCATTTTATTGCTATTTCAGTCATTAACAATACCTGATGAAAGGTTTGTTTGTTTTTCTGAATGGAGTCTTACTATACACGTTTGGCTGCCTTCTAATTTGAGATCTTGTGCTTCAGCCCCTAGAGTGCTGGCATTATGGATGTGTGTTACCAAGGCTTGCTGATAAGATCTTTTAAATCAAGACCTCTGGAATATTTTCCCTGCATCTTTTAGAGAAGAGTAATTCTAAAGGTGATAGATTATGAAGAGGCTTTTAAATTTTTACATGGGTGTTTTAGAAATGCATCTAGTGCTTCTAGACAAAGTTTGAAGAATAGATTGACTCTCTTATAGTAATAAATCATAATTAAATCTGCTTGCTATCCTAAATGAATATAATAACCTATGATGATTTTATAAGGAGGTAACCTGTGGATCCCAGAGGGTATCAGAGCAAATAGTAATAATTTAAAATCTGAAAGTCTAATAATTTCTGATAATGATTTTAGTCTTAGTTTTATAATTTTTATTAGTCCTCTCTAATTTTTTCTGAGATCCTAGAGATGAACATTTTCTGGGAAAGGTAAAAAACATAAAGTTCCTTCATAACAGTACTAGTAACATTCTGTCACAAGATAAATGAAGTTTTCCAGGTTGAAGAAAGTCAGTGAATTTTGGAGGGCGAGGAGACAATGGGATGAAGTGGAATAGAGCTAGGGATGGAATCTGGGGGCAAAAATGGGACAGTCATAGGGAGGTGACTTTCTAGTTAGGAAAAGGTTTATTCTTCCCTGAAAAGAAGCAAATAACAACCAGAACATAGTTAGAGCCTATGTAATGATTTGAATAAGAATGGCCTCATAGACTCATATATTCAGATGCTTGGTCTCTAGTTAGTGGGAATGGTATTTTGGGAAAGATTAAGAGGTGTGAGCAGCAGGAAGGGGAGGGAACAGGGGCTTGTTCTTGTTGTTTTTTGTTTTGTTTTTTGTTTTTTGTTTTGGAGGGGAAACTGGGAAAGGAGATATGACATTTAAATAAAGAAAATATCTAATAAAATAATGTTAAAAAAGAGGTGTGGTCTGATGGAGAAGATGTGTCACTGGGGAAAGGAAGGCACTTTGAAGTTTCAAAAGGCCACAGCCAACCTTTCTGTAAGTCTGCCTGCTCTCATGAATCCTTGGCCAACACAATCCATGAGGACCGTGTGAGCAGAGACATCTAACAGGAGGTTTGGTGAATACATACAGTAAAATAACTACATGGGGACTGGCAGTCAGTAGGCAGGTCAACTTTACTTAGGGTGATTAGGGGCTTATTATAAAGCATTGGGGGACTGAGGGTAGTGACATCCAGGATGGGCAAAGGTCATTGGCTAGGGTTTAAGGTACCTGGAATTCCTCATTAGCATGGAGAAGCATTTCAAGAATCTCATATGCTGGCTGAACAGGTTTTGTAAGGAGAAGGGAAGTTAATTTTATAAACTAATTGAGGCTACATGGCATTCCTGAGGTAGAGGCCTATATGGGGTCTTAGTGATGTGTTAGAACGGCAGCTCATGTCAGAACATATCACACACTAGGCCCAAACAGTTCCACGTGTAAGAGGTTTAATTGAGAGGGAGAGAAGGGGCAGTAGCAGAGAGAGAAGAGAGAGGAGAGAGGAAAGAGGAGAGAGAGAAACATTCCCCATGTCTATATATAGGTTCTGACGTATTGGCCACAGATAAAGGTGGGAAGTGAGCCCAATGGATTCTGGGAATATGGTGGCTGTTGCCCTGGCAACAGGTCTGTGAGGCCCACCCATGTGACTTCACCAGTTTTGGAGGACCTGAAGCTAACACTTAGAATTCCTCAGACAAAACCAGAGAAGGAGAAAACCTGCTAATAAAGGGAGTCTCCCATATTGTGCTAAGTCTGGAAGCTATCTGGTCACAGTGGAATTTGATCATAATTTGCAAAGTTTTCCCACAACTTTATTTGCCTCCTTACATCAGGATATAGATTCTCAGCCACTGCTCCAGAACCATTCCTGCTTGCGATTCTTCAAGTCATGATGATCATGAACTAAACCTCTGGAACTATAAGCAAACCCTCAATTAAACACTTACTTCTGTAAGTTGTTTGGCCACAGTAATAGAACTAATACACTATTGCAGGAGATAATTGAATAATATATATTTAGAGGTTGGTCTTCAAGGAGTCTTAAACCAAACTGATTACTGAATGCACACCACCTCTCCTGTTTTGCCAGGATAGGACATATTTTGGAATATACTAAATAACATCTCTAAACTGTACAACTAGTGATTTAACAAAATTTCCACCTTATCATAAAGCCACAAAACATTTTATTTCCAAAATTTTATTTAGACTTCTATAGTGCAGTTAATTAGCCAGTCTGAGAGTGATTTTTTTCTTTTGGAGGAGACAAGATTTTATTCTGTAACCCAGACTGGCCTTTACTTTGTGATCGTCCTACCTCAGCTCCTTCCCACAAGCCCCACTATTGGAAGTATAGTTGTTGGTTCTCACATAGCTCAAGATACTGTTTTATGTCTAAAGTCTACTAATTTCTCCATCTTTCTTTTCTTTTCTTCTTTCTTTGTTTCTTTGTTTCTTTGTTTCTTTGTTTCTTTGTTTCTTTCTTTCTTTCTTTCTTTCTTTCTTTCCTTCCACTTCAATTTTTTAAATTGGTTATTTTATTTATTTACATTTCAAATGTTATCCCCATTCTGGTGTCCCCTCCACAAACCCCCTTTTCCATTCCCATCTCCATCCCTCTAGCTTCTATGAGGGAGCTTCTCTACTCACCTGCCCACCCACTCCTGCCTCACCACCCTAGCATTCACCTACATTGGGGCATCGAGTCTCCACAGGACCACGGGCCTCTCCTCCCATTGATGACCAACTAGGCCATCCTCTGCTACATATGCAGCTGGAGCCATGGGTCCCTCCATGTGTATTCTTTGGTTGGTGGTTTAGTCCCTGGGAATTCTGGGGCTTCTAGATTGGTTGATACTGTTGTTCTTCCTATAGGGCTACAAACCCCTTAAGCTTCTTGGGTCCTTTCTCTAACTCTTCCATTGGGGACCCCATGCTCAGTCCAGTGGTTGGCTGCAAGAGCATCTGCCCCTGTATTTGTCAGGCTCTGGCAGAGCCTCTCAGGAGACAACTATATCAGACTCCTGTCAGCAAGTGCTTCTTGGTATCAGCAATAGTGTCTGGGTTTGGTGACTGTGTATGGGATGGATCCCCAGGTGGAGCAGTCTCTGGATGGCCTTTCCTTCAGTCTCTGCTCCACACTTTGTCCCTGCATTTCTTTTAGACAGGAACAATTCTGGATTAATATTTTTGAGATGGGTGGGTGGCCCCATCCCTCAACTGAGGGGTGTGCCTAACCTCTGGATATAGTCTCTACAGGTTCTCTCTCACCTTTGTTAGATATTTCAGCTAATGTCATCCCCACTGGGTCCTGGGAGCATCTTGCTTTCCTGGCATCTGGGACTTTCTAGTGGCTACCCCCAGCTCCCCATCCCCCACTGCTAAAGTACATAGTTAATAGCAGCTGTTTGAGTGTTCCTAAGGATTCCTGTTTGTGTGTCATTTTTGTTACTGTGGTCAGTTAAAGCCTTACTTTGAGATTTTCGATCTTTGTAATTTGTGTGACCATATTTTTATTGAAGTATGATCCTTTTTTCTTACATAAGAGCAAAATGTGTAAGATTTTTTTCAATTTATTGTTTTGTTTTGGTTTATGCAGGGTTTACACACCAATTTTCCTTGGTTTCCAAAGCATTTCAAACTTCTAAATTGGAGGAGTACCTCTACCTAATACATCAACTATCAATATAAATATCTTATTTTGCTTTCTCCAGTTGGAAGACAATGGTAAGGGTAAGAGTAATTATTTCAGTCATCTGAGATGATTTAATTTCTGAGATTAGTTTATATTTTCAGAGGGCATTCAGACCAACGGTACCATTTTAAAAAATGAACAAATAAAACTAGCTCAGGGCTTTCCAACAGAATCTCTAATAAAACAACTTAAGAGTGTGCTAAAAGCACTATGTGTTAACACAACAGTTTTGCAAAAGAAAGAGACCTCTAGCAATTTCAGTAACATGTAACTTTTAGATATTTTATAGGGAAAGTCCAAATTTAAAATTTCTTTGTTTGGTACAATATTTATTAAAAATATATAGTAAATCTGTATTTAATGAATCTAGACATATATAGACACAAAATATGTAATTAGTTTATAAGACTTTAACTTTTAAAATAACTTTAATATCTATCATGTTAAATTTAACATTTTAATGAAAACTAGTAACTTGAAAACTTAAACTAATCACATTTCCCCTAACAATCCATTATATTTTATTTGGTTTGATACAGCTTTATGAGCATACCTTTTTAACTTTGAGGAACCTAAAGGAATAATGAAAATATATTTTATTCACGAAGGTAAATATGGAGGAATCTAAGAAATTTGAATCATTAGAAATTTATCTATGGTCCTAAACAAACCCAAATATATTATAATTATTTTTTAGCAAACTAGCAGTTAATAGAAACATGAAAACTTTATCTTAAAATTGAAGACTTTTATTATTTAATAGCTGCAATTGCAAAAGTTATTATAAAAATATACTTTTTATTGTCCAAAAAAGTGGAGCCTAATTCTTTCAAGAATTTTGACGTTTTTCTAAACTGCATTTTCTTAGCTATATACATAATAACTGGTTAAATTACAATGAGTTAGTCTTCACAGTTTTATGGCCAAGCAAAGAAAAAAAAATAGTACAAAAAGCTAAGAAAAAGCCAGCTAGCTAGCTAGTTATGCTACTAGCTAGTTTTAAATACAAAAATATATTGTAACATATATGTGATTGCTAATACAGTAGCATCTCTCACTCAGGATGTTATTCTCCAGATCCATCCATTTCCCTAAGAATTTCATAAATTCATTGTTTTTTTTCTTTGGTTTTTCGAGACAGGGTTTCTCTGTATACCCCTGGCTGTCCTGGAACCCACTCTGTAGACCAGGCTGGCCTCAAACTCAGAAATCCACCTGCCTCTGCCTCCCAAGTGCTGGGATTAAAGGCGGGCGCCACCACCACCTGGCAAATTCATTATTTTTAATAGCTGAGTAGTACTCCATTGTGTAAATGAGTACCACATTTTCTGTATCCATTCCTCTGTTGAGGGACATCTGGGTTGTTTCCAGCTTCTGGCTATTATAAATAAAGCTGCTATTACAAAAGAACACACATGGTATGCACTCACTGATAAATGGATATTAGTCTAGAAGCTCGGAATAACCAAGATAAAACCCACAAACCACAAGAAACTCAAGAAGAAGGAAGACCAAAGTGTGGATACTTCCATCTTTTTTAGAAGAGGGAACAAAATACCCATGGATGGAGCTGCAGAGACAAAGTATGGAGCAGAGACTGAAGGAAGGACAATCCATAGTCTGCTACACCTGGGAATCCTTCCCATATTCAATCATGAAACCCAGACACTATTGTGGATATCAGCAAGTGGTGGCTGACAGGAACCTGATATAGCTGTCTCCTGAGAGGCTCTGCCAGTGCCTGACTAATACAGAAATAGAGGCTCACAGCCATCCATTGGACTGAGCACAGGGTCCCTCCCCAATGGAGGAGCTAGAGAAAGGACCCAAGAAGCTGAAGGGCTTGTAGCCCCTTAGGACAAACAACAATATGAACTAACTAGTACCCTCAGACCTCCCAGGGACTAAAACACCAACCAAAGAATACACATAGTGGGACTAATGGTTCCAGCTGCATATGTAGCAGAGGATGGCCTAGAGGGTGGGTTGGTGAGCAGGGGGAGGGGAAACCTGGAATGGGGATATCATTTGAAATATAAATAAAGAAAATATCTAATAAAAACAATAATGTAGCATCCCAATCCGGAGGAAGAACCAGAGTTTAGTTCTTAGCACCCATATACTGGATATCATGCAACTGCCTGTTGTTCCCTATCACTTCAGTTTCAGGAAATCTAACCTTCAGGAAACCTAACATCTTTCTGCTCTGTAAACACACAAGGATGCACTCATGCAGAGTTTGCACAGACATATATATAAATACAAATTTGGAAGTAAATCCTCAATGTCTTGTAAAAGGGCTAATTATGAAAATCTCAGCTCAAGTGTATTTTAGGAAAGTAATTAGAAGGCTCCTAATATTCATTAACAAAAGAAGACTATGGGTTAGTTTTATTTTTGTTTAAAGTAACATTTGAAAGAGAAACATATATTAGTGTTTCTCCTATGTAGCCTCTATGGTGCTAATTTTTTTCTACATAAAACTGTGTCAGAGGCAGGTAGATTTCTGAGTTTGAGTCAGTCTGGTCTACAGAGTGAGTTCCAGGACAGCCAGGGCTACACAGAGAAACCTTGTCTCGAAAAACAAAAACAAACAAACAAAACTGTGTCAGTTTTAAAGATATACACAATAGCTTACACATATATGTTATATATGTTGTAATATGTATTAAATATGTTGTTATATATATATGAGGAACAGGGGCAAATATATAAGGCCTGTACCACATCCATAAGAATTTTGCTTAAATTATGTGTATATACTGGAACTCTGTTCTATGCCAGTAATTACTGATCAGAGGGTGGTTAAAACTTCCTTATTTTGAGAGGTTTGAAAATAAAATACCAGAAGTTCTCAAGGACACAAAAACAAGACTGAAAACCTCCTTATAAGGTTTCAAAATTGTGACTTGGGCAAAGTTTTTCCAAAGGACATCGGTCTGAGAAGGAACTTGCCGAATATCTCAACCTCAAGGCTAGCTGGAGAACAGACTTATAGTTAGAGTCCATCCAGTTCCTATAGACATTTGCTCTTAAAGACAGATAACATTCAAGATTTTAGCAATGCAGACAGAAGAACAAAGCATTAGACAAACAGGTATTAGAAAGTAGAAACAATTCACCGAGAAATAGTACATTTTTAGTAAATAAACAAAACCTCCAATAAGAAGTTATTCTTAAGAAAACAAACACAAACCTAAAAGGTTTCACTGAAATAGAAAGACCACAATTCAGTATCCCATTACTATTGCTGTTTTTGTTGTTATTTTGTCTTTTTAATGAAATACCTGAAGTACACTGGCTAAACAAGAATGGGATTTCTTTAACTTACAGTTTGGGAAGGTTTAATGTTCAAGATGGCTTATCTTCACTGATCTAGTGCCTGGTGAGGTCAGTGCATGGCACCACATTTGGATAGATGCCTGTATAGAATCCAGTGGTCATATAGCCAGACAGAAAAACTGTTGTCATGCACTATTCTCTGAGCCAAAGTGCCATTATTTTCTTTAGATTAAATGTTCCTAATTGCAAGTCCTCCTATATACTGTTGACATCATAAGGCCTTTGGATCCTGACTTGAGTTTCCAACTATTCCTCACAGCCATATGTATGAACTCTGGCCTAATTTTTCATGGTCTCGAGGGCTCCACAAACAGCTAACATATATACCCTGAGAAAGGCTAGGGGAAGGGTGCTACATTGACACAGCCAGATGAGAAGCAATCATCCAAGCTGGGTAAAGACTTTCTAGTGTAGCTGCTTTTGGGTCAAACACAGTCTTGTCAGTATTTCCTCAATTATTGTCTGTAAATAACAAGAATACACTTATTGATCCCTGGGATACTGTGGATAAGCTGGAATTTGGTTTGTCATTAGGACCTTAGGAAATGGGAATAGCTATTCTAGCAACAAATTCTAAGAGTACAGGAGTCTCTAGGCTTGCTTCTTCTATAGCAAACCTATCCTGAGAAGTACCTTATAGTTAATGGGGAATGCTGTTCCACTCCAAATTTCTCATTTGGTTCCATCTCTTAAATTTTTAAACATACCTGAGAACTAAGCTTTTAGTGTGGATATTTAGGGGACAACTAAACAATATCTAAACCATAGCAAGAGTGAACTTGTTTAAATATAGATATTTGTTATGAGCACATAGAAACCAAAAAGGACTATAAAATCATCATTACTTCAAAAATAATAAGTGTCTTCTCCAAGCCAAGGTCTCTGTTTTACAATCCGTGACTCTTTCTGCACTTCTGAAGTCTTTCAGTATTTAAGATATTCTCTTATTTTTTTATTAGTTCTTTGAGAATTTTGTAAAATGTGTTTTGATCATAAATACTCCCTTCCTTCAAGGTTTCTCAGATTCATTCATCCTTCATTAGGGTTAGACATTTTTCAAAACCTACTTTTAATAATGGTTCTCAAGTGCTTTGACCTCCCTCTTCTAGTCCACCATCCAAAGGTAGAGGAGAAAAGATGGTAAATAGGACAAGGAAGTAGTTCCTTGGGGAGATTCTAATCTCTCTTTTTCAGGATACCAGCAGCACAATTCACTATTGTCAGGATACCAAATACAAATCTGCAGTGGTGACATCATTCAGCAGAAACAGTGAGGCCTCTACCAAATCTGCACAAGTCATTGTGTGTGACTAGGACCAGCAGGGCTGCCAGGAGAATTTCTCTGCTGTGCTTCTTTCAGTGAAGTGAAGAGCAGCTAAGACATGAGACCAACAAAGGCCTGCAAAGACAGCTATGCAAGAATACCTTCACTGTCCATGTAGTCCTTTTTATATATTCTTCAAACATCATGTGTCCTCCCACAGATGATGCCTCAACAAAACACCATATGAGTCTGCATCATACGACACATCATGAAACATAAATTACAGAATACTTTTATATTTGGAATAAAGGAAACAAAAATGACTTATTTGAGATATCATAAAGAAAAAGTGGAAAGGGATTACAAAGCTTCACATTCATTTTCAGTGTAATCTCAAGAAGAACATTGTCCAGGTTCCAAGGACCCCTGTGTTATCATGCAAACTCATGTCACTCCCCTGACTGGATATGCTACATCAGTAGTGAGTTGTCCAAACTTCTCAAAATGATATGATTTAAAGGTCCATGGTCATATAAACATCATATACTTTAAATAAATTCCCCTAAAAATATGCATTAGAAACTATGACAAAGGATGGCCAATTGTGACTCCATTTTCCTCATTATTTGGAGACTTCACTAAGATCCCCTTCATATATCTTAGAAAGTTTCCACTGCACTGGGTTTCTATAGCATCCCTCAAATGCCTCTCAGTTCTAGTTGTTTTTTCATACATAACTTCTCTCAACCCATCCTGCTCTCTATCTGAGCCTCCTGTTCCATTCCCTAAACACCCAGTCTACTTATAAAATCTATTCTATTTCCCCTTCCCAGGAGATCCATGTGTCTCCCTCTCCCCACAAGTTCCTTCTGTACTTAACTTCTCTGAGTCAACAAATTGTAGGTTGGTTATTATTTATTTAATGTCTAATATTGCATATAAGTAAATACATTTCATATTTATCTTCCTGGATCTGGGTTACCTCACTCAAGGTGATTCCTAACTGGCCATTTCTTATCATCAAATGAAGCTTTCAGCACTAGGACTGGGTTATATTTAACTGAGTGGTTGGCTAAAGGAGTCCCATGGAAATCCCTAAACAACACAGATTGTTGCCAAGACATTAGGTTGCCCTACACAAATAGACAGCAAGGTCCCATTGCTGAAGACACAGGACTCATTGAACATGGAGAGGTCCAGTTGGTGCCTACATAGAATTTTCACCCCTACGTTCTAGTGTCTTTGGTATGACAAGGTAATCTATAGGCTATCATAGGAAATATAAACACCAATTCAGTCACAAGCTCTATAATCTACAATGCTGTCTTACCTGAAAAATATGCTAGGGCAATAGTGGTATAAAGCTTGTTCGAGTAACCAACAAATACCTGATTTGACCTAAGGCCCCTCCATGAGATGGAACTCATACCCAACACTGCTTGGGTGAAAATCATCCAGAGACTAAATATCCAAGAGACCTAGTTTAAAACTGAACAATACTGGTATTAAAACAAAAAACAGTAGCAGTAAACTGACCCCCTAATGATATTCTGCTATACTCGTACATCAGTGCCTTATTCAGTTATCATTAGAGAAGCTTCCTCCTGCAGCAGATGAGAACAAATACAGAGACCCACAGCCAGGTATTACACACATGTACAGAGGTATATAAAGAGAGACCTTGGAATATACACAGCTCTAAATTGGATATCTTCATACATCCCTGTCCTTGAATCTTAGGGAACCATAAAAGGGGAGACAGAAAGAATATAAGCCAGAGAGGAGAACAAGCCTCTCTAAATCAACTGAGCAAAGCATATATGAACTGAGACTGAAGCAGAATACACAGAGCCTGCATGGATCAGTACCAGGTCCACTGTGTTTATATTATAGACTTCAGTTTAGTATGTTTATGAGACACCTGATTGTGTGAACAAGTGGGATTTCTGATTCTTGTGCCTTCTCTCAGAACTCTATTCCTTTTATTGGGTTGCCATGTTCAACTTAGATATGATAGTTTTTGCTTCATCTTATTATCTTATTTTGCCATGTTTCATTGTTATCTCTTAGAAGTCTTTTCCTTTCTAGTGAGAGACAGAAACAAAGTGGATCTGGATGAGAAGCTAGGGAGGGAGAAAATGGAATGTGTAGAGGGAGGGGAAACTGCATTCAGAATTTATTATGTGAGAAAATAATCTATTTTCAATAAAACGGAAAATGTTGAAGATTCAAAAAGAGCCTTAATTTATAAAGGTGACAATGGTGGTGTTGGTGGTGACGACAATGATGATAGCACCGACCATAGAGCGAAGTGATATAACAGACCATTGCATAGTTTGTGCAGGCTCAATTGGTGAGGGAACAGTTGCTGAATATGAGAGGAAAGTCTGGGTTACAGATAGGTCAGATCAAGACTCTGGAATAAAATAAACAATAAGAGAAATTAGCTCTGGAATAGAGTGGGAACAAAGCTCCGCAGCAGGGTGCTTGCTTGCTATGTGTAAAACTTTGGAATCCATCTTCAGCTGCCCTAATAACATAATAAAGACTTGTGGTGAGGAAGGACTAAGAGGGTTTAATGAGTAGTGAGTGCGAGAAGATAGGCATGGGAGAAGATGTCAGAAGGAAACCAAACAGGAACAAGTCAGAACAGTCTCAAATTTAGCAGTAACTATATTAAAAACTATCACAATTAAACTGGGGACAACTGTTAACTCCAGATTCCAATTTGCTGCTGAGTCTAAAAATGTCTTCCCTGGTTTCAGGCTGAAGCAGGCAGCAGACATCTGTAACTTCAGCAAGAGGTGACTGGCAGGAGTACACCCTACCAGCTGTTGGGATTCCAAACTTATTTCCTTTCTGAATATCCAGTTTGTCCTGCTTGTCTTTGCTCTGAATCTTTTGATCATGGTAAGCCTACATGATTTCTCAGCTGGCTCAGGAGGGATGTTGCTCATTGAAAATTAATAAATCGACTCTGGTTTCTAACCTTGTCTCTGGCAGTTCAGTGAGTATAAATCAATTTCTTAAGGCAATTTGTGCCCAGGGAAGCTGGTGCCATGGTGTTTATGACTCTATAAAGCTGGAAGGAAAAATCTCAGGAGGAAATGGTGATTGAAAAGGTAACTGAGTTAAGGGATGACACACAACTCTGTGGCCTTGCTATTTTACTGGTCTAGGTGTTGGGCGAGAATCGCCCAAGAATTTTGTTCTCAAGATGGAACTATCATGGGAATTGTGGATGAAATTTTAGTAGCAATAGTTCGTATAAATTTTGCAAGAATTAACTTGCAAGTAATTGAATAATGTAAAGGACAGTTTTCTTTTTGCTTTTTGAGATATGGCATTGCTCTGCAGTTTAAGCTGGCCTTGAGTTCATGACAGTATCACTTCCTCAGCCCCCGAAGTACTATTATGACAGTTGACTACTACACTTGGCTAAAGAATTACTTTTGAAGCCATAGTGTATCATGTAATAACTACATTAATTTGGTTGTATATATTTCTAATACTACATCTTCAAGAGAGAAATAAGGTTTTAAGGAATCAGTTACTGAAATAGTAAGAGTAAACTCTGGGGATAATACAATGAAACAGTGGTCCAAGATTGCTGAGTAGCAAAGAAAAACAACTCATGTGTAGGACAGGAATCTGCACTTTGAGAAAGTGACCAATATGGAGTAACTGTTCCACTTAAGGCATAACATTGTGATACAGGAAATTATGGCTGAAATCCTTCTGTGTTTTTGGCTATATAGACTAAAAGAAGTTGCTCAGGGACAAAGTGTCTATTAGACACTGAAGAAGGACACCCC
This sequence comes from Hylomyscus alleni, assembly GCA_019843855.1. Classification (NCBI taxonomy): domain Eukaryota; kingdom Metazoa; phylum Chordata; class Mammalia; order Rodentia; family Muridae; genus Hylomyscus; species Hylomyscus alleni. The sequence goes on from JADRCC010191187.1 coordinate 13,506, forward strand.
CAAAAGAGGACAGTCTTTATTTTAGCACCACATACACAAGCTAATATATGGAATCAACTGAGCCATTAACTGATAGATAAACAAAAAAAGATGATAAAGATATACACACATAAGTAAGAGTATTATTTGATCCTAAAAAAATATTGCCATTTCTTTTACAAACTCAGAGAAAGTAGAAGTTAGGCAAAATAAGATAGACACTGAAATACAAAACATGAATGTTCTTACTTGTAGGTGAAAACTACAATGTTAAATTTGCAGAAAGGGAAGATAATAGTGGTCACTGAGCAAGCATGTAACAACAATAGACTATAAGAAAGAATTAAGAAGTTAACAAAGTTTTCTGTGGCCATCTTATTATCAAAAAAGTTTCAAAAATATACATTATAGGACAGACAACTTCCTCAACAAATGCTGGATAAAAAAACTGGATATTCACATATAGATGATGATACTTCTCCCATACCTCTTGAGGACCTTTGTGCCAGACCTTTGAAACTACTCAAGGAAATCATAAGGAAATTCTTCACGATATATACACAGGCCAGGGATTTTGGAATACGACTCTTATGGGTCAGTAAATATGAGAAAAATTGCCAAGTGGAATGCATGAAATTGAAAAAGATTGTATTTAACAAAGAAAGCAATCAATAGGATTTTAATCAATGCAAAACATTTCCTAATTTTTCAAGGCATAATAAAATTACAAAACTAAACACAATGTGGTAGTGGTGAAAGGATAAACATATAGATCAAAGGAACTTAACCCAGCCCAGTTCACTTTTGATGCCACTCAGTCGAGAAAGTCTTTCCAACAAATGCTTCTGTGGTTCTAGAAAAACTGAATATGTGTACAAAAAACCCCTTTAACCTTCAACTTACATTATGTCTGTGATTTTCTCTTTCTCACCAATCATCCTTCTCATTACCTCACTACAAACAGTAGAAATCACGGATGTTTTCTTTGGAATTATATTTTTGCCGTTTAGAGAGCTTTTAAACAAATGTAATGGGAAAGAATACAATCATTTCATGCTTGTTACACTCGGCATAATTCTTGTGTGATCTGTTCAAGTTGCATATATCTTTATGCTTTCTTTTATTTATAAGTATTATTTTATGTTATGGATGTACCATTGTTTATCAGTAGCTGTTAGATATTACTATCCTTCTAGACTTTCCCCATACATTTACAGACATAAATGTGTGTAGATACATTGTCTATAGGTAGATGTGTCACTCAGCTGTCCCTTTAAGAACTTGTATTGGGGGATTTAGTTGATTGGCAAAGTGAGCTGCAATATGTATGGATTCAGTACATCATGAAGATTGAAGTCATGCTTCCTCCAGAATGTTCAGAGCCCAACACTGAGCATTCAGGGAGTACTAGAGATGATTTCTCCAGTGGACTTTTGCTCATGGGCTCTAAATTAGCTTGCAAGAAGTATTCTCAGATTTCCAGCACCTCTCTTCTTTTATATGTAACCGATCTTCAGAAGACTGTCCTTGCCTACTGCTCCCTTCCTCTTTATCACACCCAAGTGTTTCAATGTCTTGGCATTGCTTTTCATGATGATCTGGAATCACAGTATACAACTATATTGTTTTATTTTATATTGTTGAAAAATGTAAATTGTTTCATAACATGAATACTGTTCAACAACTTTTTGTTAGCCAAAAATGTAATTTATTTTTGGTAGAAAGAATGTAAAAGCCAAAGGAAGGAGGTCGAATGCTGTGGAATTCTGCCTTTCAAGCCATAGTGTTTCTGATCTCACAGTTGCTGTGATATTTTCTTTATTTACATTTCAAATGTTTTCCCCTTTCCAGGTCTCCCCATCTGAAACCCCCCGATCCTACCTCCCCTCCTCCTGCCTCTATGACAGTGCTCCCTCGCCCACCCACTCCTGTCCTCCCTTCCTGGCATTCCACTATGACTGTTTCCAGTAATATTACCAATTTCATTTTTATGTATATGTGAAAATACTTCTTTTAACTAACTAGAAGCAGAAACTGAACAAACAGTGCATATATTTTAGACTTAGTGTACATTATCAAATTGTCTTTCAAAATCTTTACACAAATTTACATTTTCATTAGTAGTGTATAAAAAATGTTCCATACATGTTCATCAGTATTAATATTATCAGTATTTAAGATTGCTGCCACTTTGATGGGCAAAATGTTCTTTTATTCAACTAGAATTGTTCAATTATAAATGACATTTGAACATCATTTCATGTATTTGTTGTCCTTTGGATTCCTTATTCTATGAATCCCTCATCTTCCCTGTATACTTTGCAACCATGTTGTTTAACCTTTAGTCTTTTGGGTTACTTTTTACTCCAGACAGTAAATTTTGGAAAATGTTTTCTCCTTTTTTTTTTTTTTTTTTTTTTTTTTTTTTTTTTTTTTTTTTTTTTTTGGTTTTTCGAGACAGGGTTTCTCTGCATAGCCCTGGCTATCCTGGAACTCACTCTGTAGACCAGAAATCTGCCTGCCTCTGCCTCCCAAGTGCTGGGATTAAAGGCGTGCGCCACCACCGCCCAGTGGAAAATGTTTTCTCTTAGCCTGTCAGTTGTTTTACTCTGCTTATGTTGTTGGGGTTTTTGCTGAAAAAGCTTCCCATTTTATGGTTATTAAGTTCACAAATACCTTTATAGTTTCTACATTTTATTACTTGTCTAAGAACTTCAGTACTCCAAATTTATAAACATTTGCCTAGAAAACTTCTATAAATAGTTTTACATTAGGAAATTTAGTTAATGTGGAATTACTTTTGCAAAGTGTCAGATAAGAGTAAATATATCAATTATATTAATATATTAATATTAATGTACTATTAATATATCCATATGTGTTCAGATATACATATATTTATGCTGATCTTTTTTCAAGACACAGTTTCTCTGTGTAGCCCTGGATGTCCTGGAATTTGCTTTATAGATCAGGCTGGCCTCCAACTCACAGAGAGCCGCCTGCCTCTGCCTCTTGAGTGCTGTAATTAGAGATGCGTGCCACCACCAGCTGGCAAGAATATTTTTAAAAGGATAAGCAATGTTCGCAATTTATGAATTAACTCCAACTATTCTTTCCATATTAATGTGAAATATCACCTCTACCATACATCAATTCACATCAATATCTGTATTTAGATTTATTTAGATCTGCATTTCTAGTGTCTATTCCTGGTATTCTCTCAACTTATTCCATTAATGAAAAATATTTAGTGCCAATTATAAAATTTTAATTATTATAGTTTTATAACAAGTTTTGATATCTGTTAGGACATATCTTTCTTTTCTACTTTTATTTCCAAAATTTCTTGGCAATATTTATGCCTTTTCTCTTCCAAATAAGTTAAAATGATCTCATTAATTTTTATGTAAATAAAACAAATTAGATTTATTGAGATCTTTTAGCATTTATAGAGCAATTTGGAGAGCATAGCCATTATGTTAATACTTAGTTGGCCTGTCCATGTCAATACATATCTCTATACTTATACAAATACTAAAATACCCTTAAATAATTTTTATAGCTTTTTGTTCCATATTAGTACTACATATATTGTCAGGTTTATGTCTAAACTTTTTATTTTAGGCTTGGTTGACATTGTAAATATTATCTTTCTAGAATATTTTCTAATTGGAAATTACTAATGTACATTGATTTGATATCTGAATTCTTTTATGCAGGCCTATGCTGTGAGATTCTTTTCTTTTGTTTTTTATACTTTATTATTTTTGGTTGCATTTGTGTCTGTGTGGAGATCCACCTGTGCTGTTGTATACGGGAAGAGCTGAAGAAAACTTTGGGAAGTCAATTCTCTTCTACCATTTGGGATTTGGGGATTAAACAGGTCACAGCAGCAAGCACTTTTACTTCCTGAGTCCCTGTTTTAGTTAGAGTTACTATTACTGTGATGAAACATGGTGATCAAATGTGATTTGGTGAGGAAAGGGTTTATTTGGCTTACACTTCCACATCACTGTTCATCATCCATGGAAGTCAGGACAGGAACTCAAACAGAGCAGGAACCTGGAGGCAGGAGATGATGCAAAGGCCATGGAGGAGTGCTGCTTACTGGCTTGATCAACATGGCTTACTCAGCCTGCTTTCTTATAGAACCCAGGACCAGCAGCTCAGGGGTGGCATCACCAACAATGGGTTGATGAGCCCTTCCCCATGAATCACTACTTAAGAAAACGCCTTATAGGCTTATCTACAGAATGATCTTTTGGAGGCATTTTCTTAACTGAAGTTCCCTCTACTCAAATGACTCTAGCTTATGTGAAGCTGACATAAAACTAACCAGACAGCTCCTCACTGACCCATATTGTCAGTTTTTTTTTTTTTTAAGCATTCCCATACTTGGCCAAATCTATAGGGGAAGTGAAATTCTACCTATAGCTAATAAGTCAAAATATTGACTCAGCTCTGTTTTGAACTTTACTAGAGTAGGCTGGATCTAATTCTCTCTCCACAGTAGAAAGGAAAATAGACTTTAGTTAATTCTAAGAATGATTACTATTTAAGAGCATTTATTTCCTTGTTTCATTCATCTTATCCTCCATGGAGCCTGTTTAACATTCTCAAACCTGTTGGTTTACACTAAAGTTCCCAGTCTTCAGCTTGCTGTATTTGCCTCTTATTAAATAAAAGGAGATGCTTACTGCTGCTACTATTTTATGGTTGTTGTTGGTTTTTTTTTTTTTAATTTTTTTTTTTTTTTTTTTGCCTCACACTTTCTGGACTACACCCAGGTCATGTCATTCTTAGGTTGTTATGTTTCTAAGTTTTTTGGCACACAGTGGGTGCTATAGAAATATTGACTCACTAGTTCCAACTTCTAATGTAGTAATACATTAGAAAATAAAATAGGACTGGGGCAAATCTCGGGCACCAATTCAGTAGTAAAACACTTAGTGAGAATGTATGAGGTTCAGGGTTTGCCAGAACTGAAAAACAGTTGCAAAGAATAGGCAGAACTAAAAAAATAAAATAAAATTGAAATGAATGTTCAAATACTCAAATTAAGTAGGTGCCGTGTTCTGTATATTATAGGTGTGTTGCATTGTATAAAGAGTAATAGTGTTACTCTAACTCTAGGGGGACACTCAGATTTCTTCAACTCTAGAAGGAAGAAAGAAATAAAATAGATGTCACTGAAAAGAAATCATTAAGAGCACGAGGTTTAAAGATAGGCTTTATTTTACCTTTAGGCATGATTTTCAGGATTATCTACTGGAAATTAGAGATCAAAAGACTCAATCTCTATAAGATTCTGAGGAACCTGTGGGAGCATGTAAGAGGGTCAGCTCCTGAGTCACAACTCTGTTCTCTAAAATCCTCAGCCCCGTCCAGCCTGAATCTGGAGTAACATTGAACATGGAGTTACATTGAGACCACTGAAATGAAATAGAAAGTGTATGTTGGCCTGGAGTGTCTATTCTCTAAGCAGTATGTTCTTTGAGGACATAGCATGATGGTCCACAGCTGGTCAAGGAAGCAGAATTGTGGGGATCCAGCCAAGATCTTTTCTCATCAGAGGCAAAACTATAGTCAGGGACAATATCTCTTCTAATTGTTGGCAGATGTGACCAGACATCCATTTTATTTTTAGTGACTAACTTGAAGTTCTGAAATGTGAACTGTGGTTACTATCGTTTGGAAACTGGAACAGATATTTGAATACTTAGCACTTCACATCCCAGCCCACAATCCTAATAGGCTCCCCAATCCTCACACCCATTCACATCTGTGGCTCCTTTCTGCCTATTGACATGCCTCTGAGATGCTGCCTGAATCTCTGCATAAATCCATTCTGTTTGTCTCCATTAGTGTATTCTATAAGCTTACAAGCTGACTGTTGGGTGCTTTGCAAAAAAAATGTACTTAAAGCTTACTTTTACAGGTAACATTAAAATTTCCTTTATGTGTCATATCATCCCATTTTACTTATTTCTTTCTTAAAATCAGCTACAGTAATAAATTTATTATGCATGATTTCTTATTATTTTATCATTTTAATATTTTGTCTTAGTTTCATTTGCTATTGCTATGATAAAATATCTTAACCAAACAACACAAGGAGAAAGTGTTTGTTTTGCTCTCAATTCCAGGTTAAAGTTCATCGTGGGAGGGGAGTCACAGCCACACGTGTTTGGAAGAAATGATTGCATTATATCTACAGTCAAGAGCAGAGACCCCACCTGACCTCCTTCTTCAGCACTGCTGCAGCAGGGGTAGACTGAGGGGTGGACTGGCAGAAGAGACAGCTAGAGTGTGCCCTCACAGAAGACCCAGCTTTTGCTCAGCTTAGCTTGCACATGAGCAACGACTTCTGGTCTCCTTGAGAAGTGGAGAGGGTGTGCCCCCTACTCCCCCCACCTCTTCTGGCACCCACATGGTGGGGAGGATGAAGATAAGAGAACCTGGAGCAGAGCTGAGGAAGTTGCTTGAACTGTGCCTCCTGTTAGGGCTGATGTGTAGCAGTTTCTCCTTAGACTGGTGACATTGCAGTGAGTTTCCTCATTCTAAAGTTGTTTAAGGTGGCATATGACTTCTTGACCTAACATACATTTCCTGGGGGAAGAAAAGGGATGGATATATGGAATGACCCTAGTATTTCGTGGTGGTGTCCTTCTTACCAGCACAGTGAAACAAGGATCCAAATTCCCAGAATACAGAAAACAAGATTCTTGGGATCCAATACAATGGAATGTCAAATGGATTCAGTGATGACTTGTCTTGGAGAACAGAAGAAAATAAGCTGGTCCATTCTAGATGCTTTGGAGATTGGGGTTCATTTGTGTCTCTGGTGTTGTGCCTTTAGTCACACAAGCAGCATCTTCCTGATCAATGTGGGTTGAGAATACTCCACTGTGTACCTTGTTTGTAATTTCATTTAAATTCTATGAAACATGCTCAGTGCCTTTGATAAAATGGTTTCCTTATCTTAAAGATTATTACCATTTTAGGGTGACCTTTCAGTTTTTATTTTGTTTCTAGGATTTTTGTATTATGTATTCTGGGATATTTTGTAATCTGACTCTGTCATTGTTATTAAATATTTTTTAAAATTTACCAGCATGTGTACATATACATTCACACACACACACACACACACACACACACACACACACACACACACACTCATGCAAGCATGTATGCACACACAGAGAGAATAGACTAGGGAATTATGGCATGCATGTTAGTGCTCAACTTGTTTTCTCCATTGGTCCACACCAAATTAAGATATGGTCCACTATATAAGATATATTTGTTAATATTAGAATTTTTGCATTCATAAGCAAAATCTTGCAATTGTAAGCAGAATCTCAGAATATTGATTATGAATAGGAACTCTGAGCTAATATTATAGTTCATTCATTTGTAAGCAGTGTGATCTTGGGACAATTAAGTATCATTATCTTTTCCTCATTTGTAAAATAGAGATAGTAATACTAGTTATTACATAAGGGGATTACATGTGTTCATATATACTTGGTTGTCTATTCCTGCAGAACAAATATTGGGTACATGTCTACAGTGGTTTACATAGTATGTACCAAGTCAATTTCTGGTTCTACATAGTAGAGCACAAAATTTACTGGCTTAAAATAAAAATCATTTTTACAATGAATTAAAATAAATCATTTTTATAATTCTGTGGCTGTGACTGAATAGTTCTCTTCCTACATATTCCGTCACTTTAGGAGTTTAAGATGGCTCCCTGGTATGCCTGGCATCTGGTGCTAGAATGACTAGAGCTGTTATGATGGATGCCTCCAAGTGATCTAGTTATGTGCAGTCTCATTAAGAGAAAAGCTTCCAAAGGCAGCCCCTTCTCCCTCTTTAGGAGTTCCATGTGAAGACACAGCTGCACAATTGTTACATATGTGCTGAGGGCCTATGTTAGTCCCATGTATGCTGTCTGGTTGGCAGTTCTGTCTCTGTGAAACCCTCTGGGCCCAGGTTAGTTGATTCTGTAGGTTTTCTTGGACTGTCCTTGACTGATCTCATTATCTTTTACTTAGAACATACCTCATACACAGAATACATATGAAATCCTATTCACAGGCACTGATTTTATTCTAAGGGGAAGCATGTATGCAAGGAGGAACTTGGGTCATTTTAGAATTCTGTGTTTTACAATTGGCAAAAGGATATGATAGAGAAACCACAGTAATACAGCTATTCATTAATATATGAAATATGGTATCAGTAAGGTAAAATACAATGCTTTTCTCTTTGTGAAATAAATGAAGAGGACTGATCATTTCTGCATGTTGTTCTTGTAAGTGTAAATCAGTTTAATCATTCTGAAGTGCACTGTGGAACTTAATTCTCATCATTCATATTCCCTAAGTTTGTGTTTCTACCACCAGAAGGAATTAGCTTAGATGATATTCCAAATAGGGCTGTTTTTCTTGTTCTTCTTATAATCACAAAAGCATTTATAATGATTTTAAGTGTATAATAATGTAAATCAGAATGATTAGTATGTAGACTCTGTAGACATCTTTAAGTATTTAAAAATATGCTCTTTCCAAAAACAGGTAAAATTTTTGGAATCCCATATTCTGATGCTAAGGGTTCCTTGGGTCTGAGTATTTCACCTTACATGCATAGCAATCACTATACAATTTCTAAGACATCATTCCAATCTGCTATTGTGTGAGACATGTATGAAAAGGATTGAATGGAAAGGTTGTGATGACTTTTCTGCTAGTTAGAAGTGCTTAAAAGGTGGGCAAGTGGGGGAGCAACTTCCTAGAGGCAAGGGGAGGGAGGAGGGGATAGAGGGCTTGTAGAGGGAAAACTTGGAAGGGGGATAACATTTGAAATGTAAAGAAATAAAATAACCAATAAAAATGGGGAAAAGGGGTCTAGAGGGAACTCTGGCTTGCAGTGGTATTTTACATTGCAAAGCACTGTGAAGAAAAAGAACATGGATAAGGAAACAGGATACTTATATTTTAGCTTCCTTGACTAATCTCTCATGACACCTAGTACATTATTTTTCTTGTATGTGAATCCTCATTTCCCTATACTTACTCTGAGAAGTTTGAACTACATCAACTCTTTATCCCTTTAATTGCATGTTCAAAATATACAAGGAGCTTTAAAATAGTGCTGACACTTGGACTTTATCCATGAAATTTTCAATATGAATCTTTGGAGGATAGGGACAAAGGGACTGGTATTTTTGTAAAAGGCTGACTAGCCTTATTGCAGGAAAATTTTTTTTCTCTCATTCCTACAAAATGTCTCAATTCAAATATTTGAGATCTTATCATTGTTGGAAAGTTCAAATCTTGACACTGAGTTCATCATTTTTAGTGGTTATGACAACCCTTTCTACAAATTGGACATTCAAGGTGTATGTGGATCATGGGGCTCACAGAGAATGTGGTAGAGTCAGCTAACAAGGACTGGTGGGAGAGCAAAGCCTACATAGGATGGAATTGATGTTCGACACTTTCTCTCTCATGGATGGTAAGCTCTTTATGTGACTATCAATAACTCTGAGATGCTGAACATGGGAAACTTTGGCCATCTTTGATCTCATCTTTTCTTTAGGTCAGATGAAACACATCTAAATCCTTTCCCTCTTATCTCAGCAATGACAGCACTGAAATAATTCAAAAAAAATTAAAGGAGCACAAATCACAATAAATAGAGAGTGTGTGGTATTTATAGAGAATATAGCATTAAATTGAAATCTAGGTGATGCATGGCCTAGCTGACTCACAGCATATAAAACACTGGACCCAATTTCTCATCTGTTCCCTTAAAACTGGAATTATATTTTGTTGTAGCTCAAGACATCCAGAATTTGGCTTGGAGTACATTTAAACAAGGTGTTGAGCCAAGTGTTCAGTTATTTGACCTAATTACAAGGGAGTCTCCTTTGTCTGAGGGTTGTGCTGCCCTGTGCTTCCTGTTACAATCTTGACCCCAAGATTATTCCCTTCCCTTGGAGAGGCTTCTCTGTCATCTGACCTCCATTCACTGAACATTCATCTCTTGCTACCCTTCTTTGGGGAGGCTTCAAAGACTCCATTTCCTAAGAATCTGACTTTGTCTTCTTGTCATAGTTTTAGGGAGTCTTCATTTGCCTGATTTACATTCATTTCCTTGGATTAAGACTTTGTTGTCCCTCTTTGCAACTGTACTCTTTAACCTATTGATTGCAGCAGATGAATCTTGTCCTTCTAAGCCTGTAACAAAGAAAACTTTGTCCAGAAAGTTTAAATATTAGTCTGGAACATCCAGCAAAACATTTTTCTGTCTAGGGTGATTTGAGAAATTTAATATCTGCAGAAAAACAAGGACAAGGTGAATATATGGAAAGGCCCAAAGTCAAAGCTAGAAAGATGTATTTTGTCAGCAAATTCCGAAAATGAGCACAGGCCAGTGTATTATTTTATTCTACAGTATCATAACAAAATGTCTGAACATGAGTACTTCAAAAGAGAAAGTGTGTAGCAGGTAAAAAAAAGTTTACTGTGCAAGCCTGATGATCAGTGTTCAATCCCTGGAACCCAAGCAAAGACAGAAGGAGAGAACCAATTGCCCAAAGTTGTACTGTAGAATTTGCTCACATTGGCCACATATACACAATAATAATAATTATAGAGAAGAAGTTTTAACTTAGTTTTGGAGGGTGAAAATCCAGACATCTTATTGTACTCTGACAAGACATCCAGAGCTTCATTACCTTATTGTAGCACTGGAATGATAGGAGCATATGTAAAAGGGGGCCATCACATTACTAATTATATTTATAACAAGGTTATAATTCAGAAGCCAGGTATAACATTATATAAATACTCATTCTTATATGCACTATATCAGTGACCTGAAAGTACTATCTTTATACTTTCCAAGTGCATGCTTCCAATGACCTACATATTTCCCACTAGGCCTTACCTCCTGACACTGTCATCTCAGACAGTAAGCATCTAAAACATAGACCTTTGTGGGGAGAAAGCCACCTATCAAATCATAGCAGCCTTAGACAAGAAGAAAAAGCAAATATCAGAAGTTAAAGAAAGTATGTAAAAAAAAGCCACAAAAAAGAAAGCAGGAATGAAATAAAAGAACAAAAGAATTGCCTTGAAAGAAATCAAAGAGGCATGAAAGTCTCAATTTATTATCTGCTTTGTGAATGAATTGGCCTTTTTTTTTTTTCTTGGTTGGAAGATCTTATTTTAAAGAACAGCATCTAAACTGGTTTATATTAAAGTGCCTTCACATTTTCCACTTCTGCATTACAACTGAGAAGCTCTTGCCTTTCATTTCTGAGAGCCATTGTCCTCATGGTACTGAATAATCTTATTTCCTTTGACTATGCATCCCTCTGACACTGCACATTTAGAAGCCTATCATCATATACACATCATTTAAAACTGTATATTCCTAGCAAGAAAATAAACCAATTATAAGGAAGATTTGAGTCTACCTCTACCTGGTAGAGGACAACAGATGGGTACTGAGTAAGATAACAGTGATGGGACACTCTAGCCCTAAATTTCCTAAAAATAGGGTGGCCATATAGTATAGAAAGAAGGCCAAACATTGAATTTAGCAGTATGGAAAGTCAATGTTAAGCTTTTATATAACAGAATGTTTCTTAAGAGCATGCAATTTAGAATTAGGCAAGTAACTTCATGTCTCAAATTCTGTTTTATTTTATGCAAAATTATGTTCAAATAAGAATCAGACTCGACCACTGTTGTGAAGTTCCACTGATGTGATATATACGTGGAGAGTCTGGCAAAGTGCATGGCTTTAGTAAGTAAATGGAACTTATTATTAAAGTTACTTGTTGTCGGAGTTTCCTGTGATTCCTAGATCTCAGTTCCTTCTACGTAAGAATCCAGATGATAAAACCCAGCCTGCCTGTCTATGGGAGGGAGTGAGTCAAAGATAAAAGCACTTTACCAGCTCTGATGGCCTGCTGTAGCTTCACTTTAACCAGATAGAGTCAGATTGCTGAGATAAGTCAACATTCTTCCATCTGTTTCCACAAAGAACCAATATACTAGGAATTTTCTTCTCCATGTCTTTCTGTGGAAAACAGCATCCAAGCATGTCTGAATGTGGCTCTATGCAGAAGATGTTAATCAATTGGGAAAGTTACAGATAAATCTCTCATCTAGTGAAGAATAAAAAATGTGTTTGGAGGGACTGAGTGAAATTCTGTATGCAAGTATGGCCAGCACATGCCCGGAAAAATATTAGTTATGACCTTTTTCTTCTTTGTCTCCTTTGATTTTATAAGAGATATACATAGTATCAGTTCGTCCAGCTTGGAAGATGACACCTTGCTAAGGGGAGCCTCTGGCTTCATGCCCCATGACTAATTGTGCAGAAACATTTCCTAAAATAGTTCTTTTTGCATAGACATACCTATCTAGTTCCTACTAAAAGAACTAGTCAGTTTAGCAGAATATAGTTACAGAATTATAAAATTATAACATATTAACCAAGGCAGTGTTGATACACTAAAAGTTACAAACCTTTCTCCCACTAACATATAAAATATTATGCTTCTATATGACTTTTAAATCCATTCTTTGGTTTGTTTAACTCTCTCTCATTCTCTCTTATCCTTCCACATTCACCATCAGTTCAAATTTTACACACCAAATATTCTTCTGTATTTCCATGTCACATGGATCTACAAAACACCTCCTTTAGAACCTATTCTTTTTTCCTCTACTAATAGTCTCTTTCAAAATCCTGGGCTTTACAGGAAATCTGTGTTAAACCAACCTGAGAATTTGGAACTATCATCCACTTATGAAGAAAAAAAAAACTTTGGAATTTGTCTTCATGGTCCTCGCTGTATTTTCCTGTTCTGTACATTTTCTTGCATACGCCTAGATAAAAATCACCTCATGTATGTGCCACAATTTTATTTTCCATTGATCAGTGCATGGATATCTAAGCCAGTTCCATTTCCTGGCTATTGTGATGAACATGGGTATACAAGGATCCCTGAGGAGGGCACAGAGTTCTTTGAGTGACCATCCAAGAGTGATATAGCTAGATCATAAAGATGATATATTTTTAGCTTTTTGAGAGAACTCTACAATGATTTCTATATTAGCTGTATCAGTTTTCACTAGCCCCAACAGTGAATAAGGATCCCCTTTTTTCATATTTCCAGCATTGATTGTTATAATTTGTTTTCTTGATTTATGGCCATTCAACCTGGTGTGATATGGAATTTTTGATTTTCATTTCTATCATGGCTAAGAATATTGAACATTTTGAACAATGTTTATTACTTGTATGTCTTATTTTGAGAATTCATTGTTCAGTTTCAGAACCAAATCATATTTTTGTTGATTCATTTTCTTGGTGTTTAGATTTTGATTTCTTTGTATATTTTAGATATTCTTTGTCACACATACAACTGATGAATGTGGTCTCCCATTCTGTTGGCTACTTTTCACTTTATTGTCCATTTCCTTTGATGTACAAAAGCTTTGGATTCATATGAAGTGCCATTTCTCAATTTCTTTATTCGTCGGAGGAATCAGACTCCTTAAAGTCTTTATATATGCCTATATCTAGTGATGTATTCCTTATATCTTCTCTATTCACTTCACAGTTTGGGGGCCTATGTTAACATTCTTTTCTTAATCCATTTGTGGTGAGAGATAAGAGTCTACTTTCATGTTCTACATTTAGATATATAGTTTACTCCAAACATAGCTTTTTGAAATGTTATTTTAAAAAGTATACATTTTTAGTATCTCTGTAAAAAATGAAATAAAACAACATCAACAACCACAAAACAGGTGTAGAGGAATTTTAATCCAGCAATATGGCTGCTCTGATCACATCCAAAACTTTCTAAGTTCCTATGATCCAGCTGGAATGCAGACACACCCTTAGTATTCATCTTTAATTCCTCTGGCCTGAATCTCTTAGTATATCTCTTAGTATATACCTTTAATCCCAAACAATGACATCTAATTGAGGGGCAGACAAAGTGACAAATCAGAGAAGGATTTGACAGATTGAGTCAGAGATAGGATATGCCCAATTCTCTGGACAATAGAAGAAAGAGGGGGGGGGAGAGAGATAGAGATAGAGATAGATAGATAGAGAGAGACAGAGAGACAGAGAGACAGAGAGAGACAGAGAGAGACAGAAACAGAGACACAGAGACAGAGACACAGAGACAGACATAAAGAGAGACAGAGAGGGGGGCTGCTTAAGAGCATGCTGAGAGTGAAGGTGAGTCAGTCAGTTTTCCAGTGAATTGGAGTTGAGTCAGTTGGAAGCCCATGGAGTGTGTGTAGTGCTTTGGAGTTGAGTTAGTTCATTAGTTTATGCAGTTCAGTGTAGGTCACCAGAGTCAGTTGAAGCTAGAGAATAAGAAGTATCCAGAACAAATTGCCAGAGTTAATGTGAGGTCAAGCAGAGCAGTCCAATGAGAAACTGAGAGAAGGCAAATTGAATCACCCGGCTTAGAGAGTAGTTTGACCTAGAACAGCTAAGTTGAACCTGTTGTGTTTAATAAAAAGAAAGAGAACAGAGATATGTTATGTTTTCTGGAGCTTGGTTAGGTAAGATGGAGGGGGAACGGGGTGCCTCTGTGGGCCCATGCTGAGGCATCCCTTCCCCCTCTGAAGTACCAGCCAAAAGATGGTATTGTATAGAATAGAGTTTATTCAGGACATGAGGAGGGGAAAGAGAGAGAGAGAGAGAGAGAGAGAGAGAGAGAG
>JADRCC010191199.1:594-29364 GCA_019843855.1 Hylomyscus alleni
TGAAGCCAGAACTTAGGGTTAATAGTATAGTTTGAAGGATGTGCACTGGTCTATGGTTACTTAACAGTTAAACTGGCTTCTTAGTGTACCCAGACAGAGATGGGTCTGAGGAGACCCATTTTGATAGAGAGAAGAAAATAAAATTAAACCCCTATGTCGGGGGGGAGGAAGGGTCTTGGTAGGTGAAATGTCACACATTTCTGTCCTTTTAGGGTTTGGCCTGATTTTGTGATCTGATAAGTTAGGTGATCCCTAAGAGAAATCTCAGATAAGAAACAAAATGATACAGAACATGACTCAGGCTACGGTTGTTGGTTGAGTTTAGTTTCTCTGCCAGTTAAAGAACTAAAGACAAGAACGTTTTCAAGAATAACAGGTAGCATCAGAGAAGTATGAAAAGGAAAAAAACAGGGTGTGTTTAGTGGAGATAAGGACCACACTCCTGGAGCAGGAACACAGAGTAAATGATGCAGAGGGGAGACTCAGAAAGCTGAACATCCAGCCGGGTGGTGGTGGCACACATCTTTAATCCCAGCACTTGGGAGGCAGAGGCAGGTAGATTTCTGAGTTCGAGGCCAGCCTGGTCTACAGAGTGAGTTCCAGGACAGCCAAGGCTACACAGAGAAACCCTGTCTCAAAAAAAACAAAAAAAAAGAAAGCTGAAAATCCCAGTCTCTTCTCAAAGGCTGGTGTTGAAAGCCACTGGGAGTTTTCTTCCACTAATTTAAGGTTGGTCAGTTTGAAGATAGAACAGTTGATTGACATGTTCTGATCTAGCCTTGAACTTATAAAGTCAGTCCATCAGCAAGAGGCTTGTTGGCAGGAGACAAAAGCCAACAAGACCTTGATTTTAAACTGTCAAACTTTTGTTTCAAGATAGATGGATGAAGAAGAAACCAGCCATGTTGTGAGTTTACCACCTTTATTATTTCCTTTCCCTATTTCCATGCCTACTAGAAGGTCTGTCTAAAACCTCATTCTCTCATTTCAATCTCATATGTCAACCTAGCTGATGTTAAGTCACTCCAATAATCCTCCACAGAACAGATCAAGTTAGGACAACATGGAAAGTTGGGAGCAGACAGAAACTGCTTCTAAGTCCAGTCCATCAGATATACCTGTTGGATAACAGTAGTTTACTTATGACCTCTTGCATTGAAGAGATCAATTCAGTGAAAAATCAATTCCTAGAAACAGACACTAACT
Source organism: Hylomyscus alleni (assembly GCA_019843855.1). Lineage (NCBI taxonomy): Eukaryota > Metazoa > Chordata > Mammalia > Rodentia > Muridae > Hylomyscus > Hylomyscus alleni. The sequence continues at coordinate 1,801 of JADRCC010191199.1, forward strand.
CCCTTCAAGCTATTTCAATAGGACCGACTGATGTAGAGTGCATACTAGTTAACATTTAAACCTAATCTATTGGAGAGATCAAAGTTAGCACAAAAGGGATTGTTAGAGGGCCTCCCTAGGGCAGACTGATGAAGACACCATACAAATTCAGCCCTGTACTCTTCAGAAGGAGAGATAAGGCTTAGGCCAACATAATTTCTCAGAGACAGAACAAGTACCCTCCAGGACTCCTCAATAGGACAGAGAGACAGAGACTGAGCACTACTTCACTGAAACCCTTATCTGTAGGAGAGATGAAAGTTAGGAAACATAGGATTTTGAAACACATACAGTAGCTTCATCCAAGCCTCTCTTATAGAAGATACTGAGATGTGATCATAGTAGTTTACTCCTAGCCTGCTCTTTTAGATAAGCTGTGTTAGAAAATATGGATTTTGAGAGATAGACACTAACTCCCTCCAGGTCATTTCTACAAAGTAGACTAAGGAGTAAGTATGCTAGTTCATATTTTCTTAATGTAAGAAATATCCATGTTGACAAAAACATGGATTCTGGGAGACAGAAAATAACTGCTACCAGCTGCCTCCATGGGGCAAGATAAACTGAAGATCACACAAGTTCCCTTATAGCATCCTCCAAAGGATAGACCATGTTTATTTCATCATTGATCCTGAGAAATAAACTCTAGTTCTGCCAACTGCTTTCATTTAGGGCAGACTAAGCTTGTATCACATGCAGAACATAAGTGATCACATCCATCTTTCCTCCAATGTGCTGATAAGATTTGGATGATATAGCTTCTGAGAGAAGACAGCAGTTCCTTCCAAAGCCCCTCCCCATGTCAAACTGATGTTAAGAGCACACCATTTTTCTCCATCCCTTATCCATATAATAGATGAAGGTTAGCATAGCATGGGTTCTTTGAGTGAGACCCTACTCCTTAGTAGTCTATTCCATAGGATAGACTGATATGGAGAGCATGCTAGTTCCCTCCTCTGTGTGTGTGTGGGGGGGGGGACAGGTCACGGTCAGTAGATTATGGATCCTAAGAGGCTGACACTACCTCTCTTCAGTCTCTTCCTTTGGAATACTGAGGTGTAGTTGATACTAGCTCCTTCATAACTTCCTTTGTACATTAGATCAAGTTAGGATTACATGGATAGTGAAAGGGCAGGAGGAAGACAGAACTCTGGTTTACTTTGTAGGAATATTTATGTGGAAAGCATAGTAATTCAATCTTATCATCTTTATTTGGTCAGTTAAGGTTAGAAACCAGTAGATTCTGGGAGAAAGGCACTAGCTTCCTACAATCCTCATTGTCAAGAGAGACTGACATAAAGTTCATACTATTTCTCTTCTCATATTATCAGTGGTACAGATCAAAGTTAATACAATTCATATTCTTTGATTTAGATACTAGCTCTCATGATTCTTCCTCTACAGGATAGACTGAAGTATATAGAGGACCCTAGCTCACTCCTACCTCTTTTCATATAACAGATGATGTTTGAAGCTTCTTAGATTATGAGAGACAACCACTATCTGCCTTATGATTCTTTGGTAGGACACACAGAGTTTAAACTGTATATAGTATGTTTAAACATTCTCTGTTTGGAAGATCAAATTTAGGGTCATATGCATTTTGGGAAACAGATACCAGCTCCATAGAGTTTTTCTCCATATAATAAGCTGAGATGTGGATCATGTTGTTAGTTCTGTACTTATCCATAGGATAGATACAGGTTATAACTATGGACTCTGAGAGGCACATACTACCTCCTGCTAAATTTCCTTTGTAAGACTGTATTAGGAAGCACACTCATTCAGTCCTGATCTTATCTTTAAGACTTTCCTAGGTTAATGCAACATAGAATCAGAGACACTAGATCCCTATAAGCCCACTTGATGCACTACACTGATGGGGAGAACACACTAATTCACTTGTAAATTAATTATATAGAGGATTGAAGTAGAAAGCAAATTAACAGAATCTTAACATCTTCCATAGGGCATATAAAGTAAGTATCAATAAAGAAAGATAGACATCAGCTCCTTCCTAGCCCCGACTATAGCACAGACTGAGGAAGAGCACACTCATTTACTATAAAAATTAATCACAGGATGGGTAATGTTTATGTCCACATGGCTTCTGAAATATAGATACTAGCTCTTTCTGAGCCTCATCCTTAGGAAAGACTGAGTTTCAGAACACAATAGCTCACTCTGAACCTCCTTCAAAAGACAGATCAAGTTAGGATGATATAGATTCTCAGAGGCAGTCATAAGCTCCACCCAAGCCTTCTTGGTAAGAGTTTAGTGAGGTGAGGGGTACATACAGTCATTCCAGTTATCTTCAGTTTGAGGTCTTTATGTTTAGCACAATATGAGTTCTGGGGGATAGAAATGAGCTCTATTCAATCCTCCTTGATATCACAGACTGACCTTGAGTGTATACTACTACATTCTTATTCTCTTTTGTAGTACAGGTTATGTTTGGATTTCAAGGATTCTGAGATGCTGACCCTAGCTCCCTCCAAAACTTCTTCATAAGTCAAACTAAGTTGAAGTTTATAGTAGTTACTCCTAACCTTCTCCTTAAGACAGATCAAGGATAATAGAACTTGAATGTTGAGATACAGACACTAGCTCACTCCAAGTTTCATCTTTAAGACAGACAAACAGAGATGGGGGTGCTGTTTTCTCTGTAGAATGTATTATTGTGTACAATGTCCTAGGTCACTCTTATCCTTTTTAGTAGGACAGATCATATTAGAGCAACATAGTTTCTGAGATACCAGCATGATCTCCCCCAGGGTTCTCCTATGTAGGATGGATTGAGGTGGATAACATACTAGTTAACTCCTTGATTCATCTCCAGGACAGATCTAAGTTAAGATACCTTGAATTTTGAGAGAAAAACACTAGCTCCCTCTAAGCTTCCTCTGTAGGGGGCAGACTGAGGTGCCAGGAACACTAGTTCTCTCCTAAACATTTCAGTAGGACAAATCAAATCAGGATAGTGTGGATTCTGACAAGAGACATGAGTTCTAACCAAGCCTCCTTTGTAAGACAGAATGAGTTGAGGGAGCATACTAGTTCATTCCTGTGCTTCTGAACAGAGTAGACCAATGTCAGAATGGCATGGATTCTGAAGTATAGTCACTTGTTCTCTCCAAGCCTCCTATTCACAACAAAATGATTTAAAGTACACTAGTTAATCTCTCATCTTATGTAATACATATCAATGTTCAGATGACAAAGATCTTAAGAAAGAAACATCAGCTCCATATTGTCTTACTCTGTATGGCACACTCAGGTACAGAATATGGTAGGTTACTTCTATCCATATCCTTAGAAAAGATCTATAATTAAGACAACCTGAATTCCAAGAGAAAAAGACAAGCTCCTTCCATATATCTTTAATAGTATAGTCTAAAGTGGAGAACACAACAGTTCCCTCCTAACCTCCTCCATATGATGAATTAAGTTTCAGGACAATGTGCATACTGAGAAAAATATACTAGCTTCCTCCAAACCTGCTCCATAGGATATCCTGAGATAGGGAACACAGTAGTTCATTCATAAACCATTCCATAGTAAAGATCAAGTTAGAACAAAATGGACCCTGTGAGATACATTCTAGACACCTACAATCATTCTTTGTAGGATAGACTTAAATTTATAGTTCATCACTCCTATCTTGCTCAGGGGCATATGACAAAGCCAGGATGAGATTAAATTTAAGAGAGAAAGTGACTCTCTCCCACCATTCCTCTTCCATATGACAAATTTAGAGAACACATCAGTTCCTTTGTAATCTTATCAATAGATCAGACAAAGAATTGGGCAATATGGATTCTAAAAGACAGACATAGCTCCTCCTCAGACCTCCTCCATAGGATACACTATATACTTAGGTATAGACTAAGTTCATTCTCTCATAACTTCCTCCAAAAAAAAAACAATCAAGGATTGGAACACATAGATTTTAAAAGGCAGACAAGGATCATCCAAACCTTTTCTGTTGGACTGACTGGAGAGCATACTAGTTCACTAGTACCTTCTTCTGTAGGCCAGATCAAGATTTAAATGACAGTGATTCTGAAATATAGGCATTAATTCCCCCAGTCCTCTACCATAGGACAACTGAAGTAGAGAACATAGTATATTTCTTTTATTCTTAACTGTAAGGCAGATCCAGTTTAGTACAAAATGCATTCTGAATGACAGACATTATCTTTCTTCAAGCTACTTTGGAAAGAATGAGGTAGAGTTCAAGTTAGTTCATTCCTAACATTTTCAAAAGAACAGAGCAAGGTTAGAATAACAATAGTTCTGAGAGAATGACAATAAGTCTCTAAGATATTTCATTATGAATGAGACAAGGAGAACTGAATATTAGTTCACTCATAACCTTGTCTTTAGGCCAGATCAGTGTTTGAACAACAGGGATCCTGTGCCTGAGTGTGAGAAACAATGCCTATGAGTACTTAGCAGGACAGACTTATGTAGAGAACATATTAGATCATTCCTAATCTCCCCTGAAGGGTAGATCACAGAAAGGACTACATGACATCTGAGAAACACACTTCTTACCCCCTGTTATTTCTTCATGTTATAGATTGAGGTAGAAAAAACACTATGTCATTCTTATAATCGTTCTAGGACAGGTCAAGTTATAGAACACAAATAGCTCACTCCAAGGCTATTCCATAGACATACGTAGGCGGAGATCATAGTAGTTCATTCTTAACATATTGCATTGGAGAAATCATGCAAAGAAAACTGAATTTTGAAATAGACAGACACTTTCTCCCACCAATCATCCTGTAGATAGACTGTGTGTGAGTATACTAGTTCATTCCTATCCTTCTTTTCAGTGGACGTAATGTTACCTTGGTTCAAAGCCACAGATGCTAGCTCCCTACAATGATAGACTGGGGTGGAGTGCATACTAGTTTATTCCTGTAATCTTTCATAGTTGAGATTAACACAGAATGGATTTTGAGGGATAGACACTAGCTCTCTATAAGCCTCCTCCTATAGGACAGTGAGGTAGATGGAATACTATTTTACTCCTGTCTTCCTTTATAGACAGATCAGGGATAGGACGCCATAGATTTAAACAGACAATATCTCTTACCTGTCTTCCTCCATAAGACATATAGAGGTGTATATCACACCGTTACACCTATCCTTTTGAGTAGGACACATCAATGTTAAAAGCACATGGATTTTTACAGAGACACTAACTCCCTCAAAGTCTCCTCAGTAGGTTGAACTTAGATGGAAAGTTCACTATTTCTATCTTAAACTTCTCTTTAGGATAGATCAAGTTATAATGATATTGATTCTGGCAGACAGTGACTAGCTTCCTACACGCCTTCAGCATTGGATGCTCTGAGGTAGAGAACACACTGCTTCATTCCTATACTCCTCTGTACTTCACTGCTATTGTCCTCTATCGGACAGTGTGAGTTATAATGATGAGGATCCTTAGAGACAGTTATAGCCCCCTTCAATCCTCCTCTATAAGACACACTGAAGTGTAGTGCAAAAAATTCCATTCCTAACTTCTGCTGGATAGAAAAGTAAGCACAAATTAGATTCTAAGGGGAAAATGCTCTATTTTTTCAAGCCTCCTACAAACAACAGACACACTCATTCATTTCTGTTTTCCTCAGTAGGACAGATTAAGGTTATGGGAATATTGATTCTGAGAAACAGAATCCTCTTCTGTAGGACAAACTGAGTTGGAGAGCACACTGGTTAACACTAAATGTAATCAAATATATATCACAGTTATCACAACATAGAGACATTCAAAGAGACAGACTTCAGCATACCATAGAACAGACTGAGGTGATGAGAACAAGATTTCACTCCCTACATCTTCCATTGGACAAAAATTGTTAGAAATATTTAGATTATGGGTAATAGAAACTCACTACCTCCAACTTTCTTACACATCTCTAATACTGACAAGGGTTACTCATAGATTCTGAGAGATAAACACTGGACACCCATAGGCCTCATTCATAGTACAGAATGATTTAGTTCACTCAAAACTTCCTCTATAGAATAATCCTAGGTTAGGACATGTGGCATTTTGAAAGACAGATACAAGCTTCTTCCCATTCTACAATGTAGAAACAGCCTGAGGTAGAGACCATATGACTTCTTTTGGAAAATCATCCCCAGGACAGATCAAGCTTCTGGACAATGTGATTTCTAAGAGGTAGACCTGTCCCCATACATACACACTGTATCAGTAAGATAGACAAAGGTAAAGATAATTTTAGTTCCATTATATACTCTTCCACAGTACATGGCATGTTAAAAGAACATGGATTCTGAGAGTTACACAAGAGTTTCATCCATTCTCTTCCATCCTGTAGAGAACACAGTACTGGACTCTACCTTCTTTGTTGAACAGACATAGTTAGAATGACATGGATAATAACAAAAAAAAAAAAAAACAAAAAACAGACTAGAGCATTCTCTAATCTTCCTTGTTAGGACAGATTGGTTAGAGAGCATACTAGTTCACTCTTAACCTCCTCTGTTATGGGAGCAAAATTCAATCTACAAACATTCTGAGAGATAGATATTAGCTCTCTCCATCTCTGTTCAATAGGACACTGAGATGTATATCATTCTAGATCAGTCCTATTTAATCTCTAAGAGATATAATGCTTTAAAAACAAAAACATGATTTCTGTTAGACAGACACTAGATTCCTTATAGCCTCTTTAGTAGAGTATAATGAAGCTGAGAACACACTAGTTTACTCTAAACTTTCTCCATAAGAAAGATCAAAGCTAATATACTATAGTGTTACGTCCTCCCGCCCAGCAGGAAGGACGCCAACACCAGGATCCTTCTCAATCACACTTTATTAGGAGCGCCCTTATTGAAATGAGAGGAGAGGAACCCTGACCCACGGGGCAGTCAGCTTTTAAGCTCTCCTGTGCGGATGTGTCCATGCCTGATTGGCTAGCAATGTCTGCTAACATTGTCATTGGCTCAGCAGTGCCTGCTGATACCACGTCACCCTTTCGGGGAGGGTACGGTGGGATGGGCAACGTATAGTCAAGCACATGCGTAGGTGAGCGACGTGCTATGCTTCTGTGGCTGACATTGGCCAGCGCCTAACACTATAGATTCTAGGAGACAGATCCTAGCTCACTACAAGCCCATTTCACAGGTCAGATTGATATTGCAAACATATATCTTTGCTCCTAACATCTTTGCACACTAGATGAGGGTTAGAACAACACATATTTTGAGTGGTGGATACTAACTCCTTATTACCTTCTTATGTCTGATAGACTTATGTAGCGGGCATACTCAGGCATTCCAAATATTTTCAATAGGAAGAGCAAAAATAGTAGGAAATAGATTCTCATAGATAGACACTAGCTAACTCAAGGCACCTCATTTAGACATACTGAACACTAAGAAGCACACTAGTTTACTCTAAACTTTCTCTGTAAGACAACTCAATTAGGACTGCATTGATACTAAAAGGCATAAATCAACTCTCTCCATGCTTAGTCTTTAAGACATACTTAGGTGAAAAGCACAGTAGTTCACTTCTTAATTCTTGCACCCAAGAGATCAAGTAAGGGAAAAAAGAATTATGAGAGACAGACACTAACTTCAATTAATCCTCTTTTTCATGGATATCATGTTATATTCATTCACAAAGAAAGACACTAGTTCCTTACAAAGATTGACCATGGTGGAGTGCATAGTACATTACTCCTATCCTGCTTCTAATTCAGGTCAAGTTAAGAAAACATGGATTCTGAGAGACAGACACTAGATCTCTATAAGCTTCCCCTGTATGATAGACTAAGGTAGAAAGCATACTATTTTGCTCTTGATTCCTATGTAAGATAGCATGGAATGGGTTCATAGAGAAAAACAGTAGTTTTCCACTGGTTTCCTCCACAGGATATACTGTGGTATAGATCACATGAAGTCACACTCATTCTTATGAGTAGGAGAGATCATGAACTGCACATCATACTATTTCACTCCAAGCCTGCTTTGTGGGACAATTCAAGGTTACTAAAGCACATATTCTGAGGGATAAACACTAGCTCTATCCAAGCTTCTTCCTTAGGATGTACTAAGTTGGAAAGCACACTAGTTAACTATTGTCCTTGTTAGTAAGACAGACAAGATTTTTACAATTTATACCAAGAGACAAATACAAGATGACATTTTTTCACTGTAGGAGAGACTAGAGTGCACTGCACACTAGGCAACTATCCTTTCTCAATAACATATTGCATATATCACATATATGACAGAGTTATAAATTCTGAGAGAAAGATGCACACTTCCCAGAAGCCCTCGTTTAAGGATGGACTGATATGTAAATGTAGAACATATGAATTTACTTCTCAACTTTTCTGTACACTTCATTCATGTTAAGACAATATGGATTCTGAGAAGAAAACACTAGGTCCATCCAAGCTTCCTTTGTAGGACAGTCTGGTAGAGCACACACTTTTAATCCACTGTAGTACAGGTAAATGTTCAGATGACATGGGTTCAAAAAAATGACATTAGCCAAATGCAATCCTACCCTCTGTGATGCACTAAAGTATGGATCATGTTAAAGATACCTATTCTTATCTATAGGATGTATCAATATTTGGAAAACCTGAATTCTAAGAGGCACAGACTAGCTTCCTAAAAGTATCCTAAGTAGTAGAGTCTGAAGTGTAACACAGAATAGTTCACTCCTATTCTCCTCTTTAGAACATTATTGGAAGATGGGAAAATGAGGAAATTAGGAGAAAGATACACTAGTTCCCTCCAAACCTCTTTTATTAGGCATGCTGAGGTGGATATCATTCTAGTCCACTCGAAACCACTCCTGTAAGAAAGATAGTTAGGACAATACAGATCCTGATAGACAGGCACTAGTGTTCTCCAATCCTACTTTGTAAGACAGAGTTTGACAGAACACTGTTCACTCTTATACCCCTTCATAGTACTAACTAATTAAGGTAGGACAACATGGATTCTGAGAGATAGACAAGCTTCCCCTATAAGCTTCCTCAGAGACAGATGGAGGATAATCCTATTAGGGCAGATCAAGGTTAGCACAGCATAAATTATGAGAGATGTTAACTCCTTTCATGCCTCAATAGACTGAATTAGAGAACAGACTAGTTCATTCCTGTCCTCCTTCATAAAACAGATCAAGTTAGGTCAGGTCACCATGTATTCTGAGAGGTAAACACTGGCCCCTTCAAAGCCTCCTCCCTAGTACATTCTGACACAAATTCTCTAATTCACTCTTATCCTCTTTAGATCATAGATGCTCAGAGACAGACTCCATCTCCCATCTGTCAATCCTTTTAGGGAGGACAGAATGAGATGGAATGCACACTAGATCACCCTTAACCTTATCCAAAGGGCTCCTTATAGTTGGGACAAACTGAAATAAGAGATAGATAAGCTAAATCCCTCCAAGACACTTTAGTAAAACAGAATGAAGTGGATTGCTCTCTAATACTAATTTCCTCTGTAGGACCAATCAAGTTTAGGATGACAAGGTTACAGATATTATTTAGCTTCTACCATCATTTGTCAGACAGAGAGGTGAAGATCATACTTGTTCACTCTAAATCTCTCCAGGACAGAATGAGGTTAGGGAGGTATGAATTCTGAGAGACAGATACTAGTTCTCTCAAATCCTACCCTGTAGCATAGACTCAGGTAGAGGGCACAGTATTTTACACTCTTTCCTTACCTTGTCTGTAACACAAATCCAGTTTTGTGCAACATGAATTCTGTGAGTCAAAAACTACCCACTACCTCCTTCTGAGACTTGTTTGTACATACCCTGAGGTGAAAAACATGCTAGCTTACATCTAACCTTATCCATATTCCAGATCATGTTTGCCACAATATTATGTGAGACATACACTAGTTCTCTCCTAGCCTGCTACATAGTGCAGATAGAATTGGACAGCACACTAGTTCACTCCTAATCTCATTGCAGATCAAGTTAAGATGAAATGGATTCTAAGAGACAGACACTAGCTTCTACCAAACCTCCACTTCTGGACAGATTGAAGTGGAAAACACACCAGTTCTCTCCTAAACTTATGCATAGGACAGATTTTGGTTATTACACCATGAATCCTCATAGAAACAGACACAAGCTCTTTCTCTGACTCTTTTATAAGCCTCTGTAACTCAGACTGAGTTACACTAGTGAACACTAGTTCACTCCTAACTTCCTTTGTAGAACAGACAAAGTTTGGGACAAAGTACATATAAAGAAACTGATATTAGCTCCATCCATGCATCTTTTATAGTACAGAGGGATGTAGAAGGCACACTAATTTTTCTCTGCCTAATCATTGGAATTATCTAGTTTAGGAGGATATGTTTTTCGAGTGATAAAAATATTTTTGCTTGTTTGGTTAGTTGAAAATCATGTAGTGTTTATCTACTGAAGAGAGGTGTAGGGTCCCCATGTATTTCAAATGGTAGGTGAAACAGTAGAAAATGATAGTTATTTTACCGTAGGATCTTCCTGATATCATGCCAATATTTTTACATGATATATCTATTTTATCATTACAAGGATTTTCAAGATAGTATACAAGTGTGATAAGTCATCTTGGTCCAGTTTTTGTATATATTATTATTACATGAATCCTTTCTATACAATCAGATCTTTCTTTTTTTAATTTACCATAGGTAAATTGGTTTTAAGTCATTGAAAACTAGAGAGTAATACATACAGAAAATAAAGGAGAAAAAATTTTAGAACTCAGTAAGTGCTCATATTAATTCATAGCTTTTCATAATCTCTTTACTATAACTGAGAGATTAGAAATCAAGACAGAGGTTGCCTGTTTCCATTCTTTCTGCTTGCCCTCAGGACTTCTGTCCTTTTCCCTTACCCAATACCAGATCTGGTTCTCCTCTCCCCCCACTCCACCTTTCCCATCTACTTTCCCTCCCAGGTTCCTTCTTCTGTCCCTACTTATGATTGCTTTCTTCTCTCTCCCAAGTGGGACTGAGGAGTCCTCACTTGGGCCCTTCAGCTTGTTGATCTTTTTGAGTTCTGTGGACTGGGTCTTGGGTATTATGTACTTTTTTGGGGGGGAGCAGAGGGCTAATATCTACTTACTAGTGAGTACATACCGTTCATGTCCTTGTGGGTCTGACATACCTCACTCAGGATGATATTTTCTAGTTCCATCCATTTGCCTGTAAAATTCAGGAAGTCCTCATTCTTATTAGCTGAGTAGTATTCCACTGTGTAAATGAACCACATTCTCTGTATCCATTCTTCTTTGGTGGGACACCTAGGTTGTTTCCAGCTTCTGGCTATCACAAATAAGGCCTCTAGGAACATAGCAGAACATGTGCCCCTGTGGTATGGTGAGGCATCTTTTGGGTATATTCCCAAGAGTGGTATAGCTGGGTCTTCAGGTAAATCTATATCCAATTTTCTGAGGAACCTCCAGATTGATTTCCAGAGTTGTACCAGTTTGCAATCCCACCAGCAATGGAGGAGTGTTCCTCTTTCTCCACATCCTCTCCAACATGTATTGCCACCTGAGGTTTTGATCTTAGCTATTCTGATTGATGTAAGGTTGAATCTCAGGGTCATTTTGATTTGCATTTCTCTCACCACTAAGGACTTTGAACATTTATTTAGGTGCTTTTCAGCCATTCAAGATTCTTCAGTTGTGAAGTCTTGGTTTAGTTCTATACCCCTTTTTTTTTGATTGGGTTGTTTGGTATTTTGGTGATTGACTTCTTGAGTTCTTTATATATTTTGGATATTAGTTCTCTATCAGATGTGTGGTTAGTGAAGATGTTTTCCCAATCTGTAGGTTGCTGATTTGTCTTATTGACTGTGTCCTTTGCCTTACAGAAGCTTTCCAGTTTCATGAGGTCCCATTTATCAATTCTTGATCTTAGAACATGAGCTATTGGAGTTCTGTTTAGAAAATTTCCCCCTGTACCAGTGAGTTCAAGACTCTTTCCCACTTTCTCTTCTATTAGATTCAGTGCATCTGGTTTTATGTAGAAATCTCTAATCCACATGAACTTTAGCTTTATACAAGGTGACAAATATGGGTTTATTTTCATACTTCTAAATACAGACAGCAAGTTAGACCAGCACCATTTATTGAAGATGTTCTCTTTTTTCCATTGTATATTTTTGGTATCTTTGTCAAAGATCAAGTGACTGTAAGTGTGTGGTTTTCTTTCTGGGCCTTCAATTCTATTCCATTGATCAATGTGTCTCTATGTACCAATACCATGAAGTTTTTATCACTATTGTTCTGTAGTAAAGCTTGAGGTCAGGGATGGTGATTCCCCAAGCTATTCTTTTATTTTAAAAATTGTTTTCACTATTCTGTTTTTCTTTGTTTGTTGTTTCTTTTGCCTTTCCAGTTGAATTTGAGAATTATTCTTTCTGTGTCTTTGAAGAACTGTTAGGATTTTGATGGGGATTGCATTGAATCTATAGATTGCCTTTGGTAGGATGACCATTTTTACTATGTTAATTCTGCCAATCCATGAGAATTGGAGATCCCTCCATTTTCTGAGATCTTCAATTTCTTTCTTGAGACATTTGAAGTTATTGTCATACAGGTTTTTCACTTGTTTGGTTAGAGTTACTCAAAGATATTTTATATTATTTGTGGCTATTGTGAAGGGAGTTGTTTCCTTAATTTTTTTCTCAGCCTGTTTCTCCTTTGTATAAAAGAAGGCTACTGATTTATTTGAGTTAATTTTATATCCAGCTACTTTGCTGAAGTTGTTTATCAGCTGGGGAAGTTCTCTGGTAGAATTTTTGGGGTCACTTATGTATGCTATCATCTCATCTGCAAATAATGATACCTTTATTTCTTCTTTACCAATTTTTATGCCCTTGATCTCTTTTTGTTTTCTTCTTGTTCTAGCTAACACTTCGAGCACTATATTTAATAGATATGGGGAGAGTGGGCATCTTTGTCTTGTCCCTGATTTCAGTGGGATTGTTTCAAGTACGTCTCCATTTAATTTGATGTTGGTTGTTGATTTGCAGTAAATCACTTTTATTATGTTTAGGTATGGTCCTTGAATACCTGATCTCTCCAATACTTTTAACATGAAGTGTGTTGTATTTTTTTTCACATGCTTTTTCTGCGCCTAAGGAGATGATCATATGATTTTTTTCTTTGAGTTTGTTTATATAGAGGATTATGTTAATTATTTTTTTATATTAAACTAACTTTGCATCCCTGGAATGAAGCCTACAGGAAATAGGAGGTTGAGAGGACCCTCCAGAATTCACCAGAGACATGGGAGGTAAGAAATTCTCAGGAATCAAAGTGAGAGACCTTAGATGAATTGCCTGACGTAGGGAGAGGGGACTTATAGAGCCTACCTCCAGCAGGAAGACAGGGCATCAAGTGAGGGATGGTGTTACCATCCTATAGTCACATCTCTGACCCATAATTGTTCCCATCTGAAAGAATTACAGGGATGAAAATGGAGAGGATCCTGAGGAAAACAAGGTCCAGTGACAGGCCCAAGTAGGATCCAGCTCAAGTGGAGGTCGCAAGGCCTCACTCTATTACTGAGACTATGGAGTGCTCACAAAAAGAACCTATCGTGACTGCACTATGGAAGACCCAACAAGCAGCTGAAAGAGTCATGTATAGATATTTTCACCCAAACAATGGACAGAAGGAGCTGACCCCTGTTATAGAATTAGGAAAGGCTGAAAAAAGCTAAGGAGAAAGTCCAGCATTCTCAATTAATCTGGACCCCCGAATCTCTTAAACACTGGACCACCAAACAGACAGCATACACCAGCTGATATGAGGCCCCCAACACACATACAGTAGGGACTTTCTGGTATTTGTTCATTCAGAGATGATGCACCTAACCATCAAGAGAATAGAGACCCCAGGGAGTTTAGAGGTCAGGCGGGGTGGAGGGTGGGGCCAGCTATGTGGAGACAGGGGTGCTGTGGAGGAAGTGTGGGATGTGGAACAGTCAGAGGGTGAATTGGGAGGTAGTGAATGTAATATGGAGTGTAAAAAATAAATTAATTATAAAGTAATATAAAAAGTATAATATTTTAGGCTGGCCTTAAAAACAAAGAAAAAAAAAAGAAATCAAGACAGAACATTAAGAAAGACAAAATATACCACCTTAGAGAATGCAACCGAAGGCACAGGAAACAATTCCTTGTGTAGGGAGAAAAGTTATTGGTAGCCTCAAACTACTAGTCAGCCTCTGATACTAGAGAATAGTAACTTTTGGGAAAGCATGTAGAGTTTATATTATATTTGACTGCACTGGGTTGTTTGAGTTAATGAAAGTCTTAAAGTTTATCAACTCTATGTCTTTACCCAAGGCATTTGACTGTTGTGGGCACTTAAGGGAGGTAGTGGTTTTCTTGATACACACTAATCAACCTTAAGAAATTCCCTAGGAAAGTTTAATATAGGATTCCATTTAGTCAATAACAGTCTTTCTATGGACCTGGTGAGAGTCTTCACCAACACTGGCATTTTCAGGGTTCACTTTTGACCAAACAGAGGTATCTTCTTGCCACATTATTCTAAGGAAGAGAGGAGGAAGAAGAAGGAGAAGGAGGAGGAGGAAGAAGAGGAAGATGAGGAGGAGAAGGAGAAGAAAAGAGAGGAGCGATGATAACCAAAGGAAGGACTAGGAAGTTATTTAGGTGCTATTGTAGTTGGTTGATGTTCTGTGACTACATTAACCAAGATGGTGTCCAAGTCACAAGACCTCTACCATCCTGAGGAGATTATCACCCAAGATGGTGGCAAGACACATGATTATTTTGCTCATAGTGAGCCCAACTCTCATATAATATGAAACCATCTCTTATCAGGTACAGATATTTGTGGGATCTTTAGAACTTAGCTATTAAATATACATATTTATAGCCTTTTTTAAGCAGAGAATTTTATTATTTAGATTGGATAAAGGAAAAAGAAGTTTCCATGGCCTTAGTGGGTAAGTGAGTAGGGTCCCCAATTAGTAAATTATATAAACAGAGGAAGGAATTTATAGTCTCAGCTCAGCAGAACAGAGTAGCTACATTCAGTTTCAGGAATCTGAGATAGCTTCTAGAGAGAAGGAGAGAAGAAAACTATCATATAATTCTATTTTAAAACATTAGTTGTCCTCTCTAACCTTGAACATTGCAGAAGTGTCAGGTATACAGGAACTTATCCAACAGTCTCTGTCTCCACATAGAGAGCAGTTTTCCAAATTTTTCTAAGGATGCCCTTGGGTCAGATTTCAGTATTAACAGGATGAGGTCAAATTACTGTGGAGCCAGGCCTTAGGTTAACACTTTAGTTTGAAGTATGTGTTCACTGGTCTCTGGTTGCTGAACTGTTAAACTGGCTTCCTAGGATGCAAAGACAGAGTTATGTCTAAGGAGACCCTCTTTGTTATAGAGAAGAAAATAAAATTAACCCACTGTGCCAGGATGGAGGAAGGGTACAGGGAATTTACCTGTCAAATTTCCTTTCCTCTTAGGGTGTGACCTGACTTTGTAATTTGATGAGTTTGGTGATCCCCAAGAGAAATCCCAGATGAAAAACTGAATGATACAGAATATAGCTCAGGCTAGGAGGCTTGATTGGGTTCATTTTCTCTGACACTTAAAGAATTAAAGACAGGAAAGATTTCAGATTTCAAACACAGCATGTAACAGCAGAGGCATGTTAAAAGTAGCAAACACGGGGCTGGTGAGATGGCTCAGTGGGGAAGAGCACCGACTGCTCTTCGGAAGGTTATGAGTTCAAATCCCAGCAACCACATGGTGGCTCACAACCACCCATAATGAGATCTGATCCCCTCTTCTGGTGTGTCTGAAGACAGCTACAGTGTACTTACATATAATAAATAAATAAATCTTTAAAAAAAAAAGTAGCAAACAGAATGTCTTTCCTGGGACTGAGGACCATACTCATGAAGCAGGCACACAGAAGAAAATGATCATCTGCAAAACAGAGGGGAGACTCAGAAAGCTAAAAAACCCCAGGCTTTTCTGAAGAACTTGCATTTGAAAGTTTCTAGAGAGTATTGCTTCCCCTATTTAAAGTTGATCACTTTGAAGACAGATAGGATTGTGATTGGCTAGCAACTGTTTTTATGTCCTGAACATCTAGCCTTGAACTTATGGAGTCAGTCCATCATCCTGGTCTTGCTTGCTGGAGAAATAAAGCCAACAAAGCTTTTATTTTGAGCTGTAAGTCTTTTGTGTTAAGTTGTCTGGAGGGAGGAGAAGCCAGCCATTTTGTGAGTTTGTTACCTTTATTACCCAGCCTTTGGTTTTTTCCATATCTCTCTGCCTACCAGGGAGTTTCTCTAATACCTTGTCTCTCATTTTAGCTTCAGAGGCCAGCCTCACTGCAGTTAGGGGGGTGGGGGACACTGATTGCTATTAACTACTTCACAAACTGTATATGATGGGAGAGTCAACTGTCAGTGTACCTCAGAGAAATATTGATCTAAGGGGCCTTGATGAAGGGTAAGTTATTGCAATGATACCGATTATGAGACAGAAAGGTGGATGCAGTGTGTAACTTCTGATTTTGTCATATGTCAACAGTAATATCTATAACATAAATGTGAGATTATTAGTTGTACTATATTTCTTACTAAGATTATATTTACCAAAAAAAAAGTGTTGAAGAGCTTTTTCAAGAATGAGATCAAGAAAATAGGCAAGAGAACTATCCACAGTGTCCTTAGGAGGTTGTGTCTTACGTGTCACATAGACTGATGATTTCTCTGCCACCCCCACATACTTACATTGAAATGTACACCATATCCAGGGATATTTTTATAAATTTTCAGCCCAGGTGTCTTTTCATCAATAAACTTGCATTCAGAGCTCAAGGAGTAAGTTTCTTCTGCTTTAATTTCATGGAGTACATGAAGAGATTAATGAGGAAAATTCCTAGACATCATGATTGACATTTTTTTTCTTTTTGCTTGTAAGGTGGGACTTAATTCAGTACCTACCTAGACTGTGTACCAGAAACTATTTACCAAAATCTTTTAGAAATCTCGATGACTGTTTTCCTACTCAGAAGAGATGCCTCTGCCCACGTAACAGCTGTAATGTTCAGGGGAATTGGGCAATATGATCCAAACAAGGTCAAAATCATCATTCCATTTCTTGAAATGGTTGCATATGCTTATAGTTCTACTTAATGCAAGTTTTCACTTATAACCTAAATATCATTGCTAGAACTCATCTGTAATACAGACCAAGGATAGGATGAAATGGCTACTAAAAACAAAAATAGATCCCTCCAAGTTTCTTCCACTGGACAATTGAGGTGGAGATCATACTAGGTTACTCTTCATATAATCCATAGGAAAGATCAAACAAGGACAACCCAGGTTCTTTGAACACACACTATCTTTCTGCAGGAATCCTTGGGAGGTCATACCATGGTTGGGAGCACACTAGCTCACTTGTATCTTCATACATAGAATAATTCAAGGGTAGTAGAAAATGGAATCTGAGATACAGACACTAGTTCCCTCCAAATATCATCCTTAAAATGGACAGGTAGCATGGGCACCATTTGATTTCTAACTCCTCTGTAGGACAGGTGAAGGTCGGGAGGACATGAATACTGAGAGGCAGTAGCTGTCTCTAAGGTGTGGAGAGTACACTAGTTCATTCTAATCCTCTTAAGTAGAGACATAACAAGGTTAGGATGATTGTGAGAGATAGATTCCTCTTCAGGACATGCTGAGGTGGAGAACACACTATTTTTCTCATAATTTCTCCATTAGGAAGGACCCAGGTTATGACAATATGTATTCTGAGAGACAGGCATAAGCATAATAAAAGCCTTTTTAGTAGGACAGAATGAGGTGGAGTGCAAATTAGTTCATTCCTTTCCTTATCTATAGCACCTATATCAAGTTTGGGAAAACTTGGGTTTTGAAAGAGAGAAAAACTAGTTCTGCACAAAATTCTTCAGTAGCATAGACTGAGGTACACAGCACATTAGGTTCCTCCTAATGACCTCCATATGACAGATGACACTTAGAAGAATGTGAATTTCTAAGAGACTGACACTAGCTCCCACAAATTCCTCTATTGCCCTCCTCTATATTGTGAGACTGGGATAAATAGCACACTAAATCACCCCTAACCCATTAGGTAGGGCAGATCGAGGTTAGTGAAGCATAGATTATGTAAGGAACCCTCATTAAATCCATACATTCATATTGGAGAAAGTGTGTTGAGGAATACACTAGGTCAGTCTTATTCTACTCCATTGGATATGGGAATGGTTACTGACCAAAAGATACTAGATCAAACCAAGCTTCTTCCTTTGGTCACACTGAGTTAGAGGAATAGAGTTGTTCATGCCTAATATGTTCCATAGGACAGATTAATTTACAACATGGATTCTGAGAGACAAATACAACCTCCTACCAAAACTTCTCTAGGAAAATGCTAAGTGATACCTATTCTTCTATTTAGGATTGCCAAAAGTTCAGAAAATAGGAATTCTGTGAGACAGAAATGAGCTTTCTCCAATCTTCCTTGGAAGGACAGACTAAGGTGGAAAGCAAAGTGGAATATAACTAAACTTGTACTTAGAACAAATCAAGGTTAGAAAGAAATATATTTTCACACAAAATGTAACTTCTTCCAGGACTTCTTCACAGAGTATACTGACATGTAGACCATACTAATTCACTCCTAACTTACTCCTTAATACAGATCAATGTTTGGGCAATATGGACACTGATAGACTAATAACAACTATATCCAACTATACTCCACATGTCATGCTGAGGTGGAGAGCCAAGTGAATCAATACTGACCTCTTCCATAGAAGAAATCAAGTTGGGAAAATGTGGATTTTGCAAGAAAATCACTAACTCTATGTAAGCTGCATTGTAGGACAAATTAGGCTGGTTTCTGAGAGAAAGACTCTACTTCCTTCATATATCCATAGAATAATCTGATTTGAAGAACAAAACTACTTTATTACCTAATCAGTTAGCCAGTATGAGTTACATAAAATATTTAAAAAATAACAGACTATATCTCTGGCAAAGCCTACTTTGTAAGACAAACAAAGTTTGAAAACAAACTAGTGTACTTTTAATCTCCTTAGTAATACAGGCCAAGTTAGGGTGACATGGAATCTCAGATATAGATAGTTCACTTCTGCCTCTGTGTCAGATCAACATTACTACTGTTGGAATCTGAGAGACAGACACAATTTCCATATAGCCTTATTATATATGATGGACTATGCTGTAGAGCAAATTGGTCAGTCCTGCCCTTATCTGCAATAGAGATCAAAGTGAAGATAACATGATTATATAAGACCTAGTCCCCACCAAAGCTCCACATATTAAACTGATGCAGAAAACTCACTAGTTTACTAATAGCCACTTTCTGAGAGAAAGACAGAATTCAAGACTCTGCAGTATGACTCACTAAAGTATGCTATTCACTCCTTCACTCCTATCCTTATCTTCAGGAAGATAAAAGATAAGATAACCTGACTTCTGAGTGAGAAAACCCAACTCCAATCAGTCAGACAGAATGAAGTGTAGAACACACTTAATCAGTCCTAATCTCCTCTATAGGTCAGAATTAAGTTGGCAGGATGCCCTTACCCTCCTCGCCCATATTAAAAACTAAATTAGAGAGAACACTAATTGTTCTAACCTCCTCCTAAAGAGAAATAAAGGTTATTACAGTATGGATTCTGTGGCAGAGAAAAGAACTCTACTATAACTTCCAGAGGAGGATAAATTGAGCATTGAGATTAT
Source organism: Hylomyscus alleni (assembly GCA_019843855.1). NCBI lineage: Eukaryota > Metazoa > Chordata > Mammalia > Rodentia > Muridae > Hylomyscus > Hylomyscus alleni. The sequence continues at coordinate 21,655 of JADRCC010191199.1, forward strand.
ACTACTTTATGCTTATTAACCTCCATATTACAGATATTATGAGAATGACATGGATAGTGAGAGATAGACACCATATTCCTCCAGTACTTCTCCATCTTTCATTACTAGTTCTACTGTGTTTTTTGTTTTGTTTTGGTTTTGGTTTTTCGAGACAGGGTTTCTCTGTGTAGCCCGGCTATCCTAGAACTCACTCTGTAGACCAGGCTGGCCTCAAACTCAGAAATCCGCCTGCCTCTGCCTCCCAAGTGCTGGGATTAAAGGCGTGCGCCACCACAGCCCGGCTCTATTGTGTTTTTTGGATAGATAAAGTCAGTAAAATGTGAGAGATAGACACTATTTATTTCCAGTCTTACTGTGTTGGACTGACTTAGATGGAGAGTACACTCATTCACTCATATCCCTTTAGTAGTACAGTTCAAAATAATATGGATCCCAAGAGACAGATACTATCTGCCTCCAAACCTCATTTTAAGGAAAGACTGAGTTTTGGGGCAGACTAGTATATACCTAGCCATGTTAGAAAAAGAGGTCAATTTACAATGGTGTGTAGTCTGAGAAACAGAAACTAGTACTCTTCAGCTCTTTTCCATAGGATACACTAAGGTGTAGAACAAGCTATGACCATGCTTTCCTTATCAGAAGGACAGATCAATGTTAAGAAACAAGGATTCTTAAAGGCAGGTACTAGTTTCCTAAGCCTTCCTCAAAGGACAGACCATGGTAGAGAGCAAACTTGTTCACTTATAGCCTTTTCCATAGCAAGCTCATCACAGCACTAAGTTTAAAGACAGACTCCAGCTCACATTATGCTTATACTATTGGACAGACTGAGACGGTAAACTCACAAGTCCACTCTTATTCTCAGTAGTTGGACAGCTTAAGGTTAGGTCAACCTTAAGTGTCTAAGAGACAGACACTATCTCCCTCCAATATTCTTCCTTTAGGGAAACCAAGATAGGTTGCACACAAGTTCACACCTACTCCTATTCATAGGACATATCAAGGGCAGGATAACCTGGAATCTGATAGAAAATAATTATCTCCCTCTAAAAATTCCCAGATAGACAGAATACAAAGCACACTAGCCTACTTCACCTCTCTACCACAGAATAGATTATGGCTTACAAGATGCAGATTCTGAAGACTAACAGTAGCTCATTTACTTTCTGTTCTGTAGGACAGACTTTGTTTGAGAGCACACTAATAACTTCTTACTTTCTAAGTAGCATAGATTAATATCAGGACAACATGGAGTTTGAGAAACATACACTAGATTTCTCCAGTTCTGCTCTATAGCACACACTGAGTTGTAGGGCATACTAGGTCATTCTATTCCTTATCTGTAGGGCAGACAAAGGTTATGAGAATTTAGATTCTAACGGGCAGACTAAATTCTTTTAATCATCCCCAGTAAAACATACTCAGAGAGAGAACAGGTTAGCTAGCTCACTCCTATACTTATCCATAAGACAAATCAAAGGTAGCACTACATTGATTCTGAGAGACAGATACTATCTACCAGTATACCTCTTCTGTAAAGTAGACTGAGGTATAGAACATATTAATTCACTCCTATCATATTCAGTTGAAAATTCAAGTTTAGTAAACATGGATTCTGAAAGATAGATACCCATTCCCACCATGAACCTTTTGTAGAACAGATGACATCTTTACCTTTTTCTTTATCTTTCGGATAAACCAAAGTTAGTGACTGAATCTAGCTCCCTCCACATCTACTCATTAGGACAGACAGATGTAGGGAGCATACTAGTCATTCCTTTTTTTTTTAAGATTTATTTATTGTTATACATAAATACCACACCAGAAGAGGGCATCATATCTCATTAAGGATGATTATGAGCCACCATGTGGTTGCTGGGATTTGAACTCAGGACCTTCTGAAGAGCAGTCGGTGCTCTTACCTGTGAGTCATCTCACCAGCCCACTTGTATGGGGCAGATAAAAGTTAGGATGACATGAATTATGAGAGACAGAACTTCCTGTTCCTCCTCCTTATTACAGGTAGAGATGCAACACACAAAGGTCCCTCCCATCTAACCTCATCCATGAGGCAGATCAAGGATAGGGCAAAATATATTCTGTGAGTGAGACATGATGTCCTTCCAAGCCCCTTTTGTAGTACAGATTCAAGTCTAGACTAACATGCTATTCTCTTACAATCTTTCCTAAGACAACTCAAGTTAGGACAGCATGGGCAAAAAGAGACTAATGCCACTGCACTTTACATCCACTCAATAGGATATATATGAGAGAATAGCATGTAAGTCTAGCTTAACCTATTGTGTTAGAGAGATCAAATCAAGAAATAATATATTCTGGGGATTCTGAGAGATAGACAATAACTCTCTTCTATTCTGATTTTTCAGACAGACAGAGTTTCACAGAACACTATGGCAATTCTATCCATCTTATTAATACAGATCAACTTAAGGCAACAGGAATTCTCAGAGTCAAACACTAGCTTTCTTCAAGCTTTCTCTATACAAAAGGAGGTGAAGAACATACTAGGTTACTCTTACCCTATTCCCCAGCACAGATCAAATATCAGACCACATGGATATGAGAGATAGACACAAGCTACCACCTGTGTTTCTCCCAAAGATACACTGAAGGGTAGACAATAAATAGTATGTCACTTCTCTACTTATTCAGAAGACAAATAAAGGTTAAGAGAACATGTATTCTGAAAGAATGACACTAGATCACTTCAAGTCTCCTCAGTAGAATTGACAAAGTCAGAAAAAATATCATTTCATTCCTGCATCTTCTATAGGGCAGATAAAGTTAAGTAAACATGGATTCTGAGAGAAAGACATTAGATCCTAACACAGATCCTTTTTGGAACATACTACTTCACCTCTAACCTCTTCTGTTGAACAAAAGACTTTAGAATAAAATGGATTGTTAGAGACAGATACTAGCTCCCTCTAGTTATTTTCAAGATGACAGACCTTAAGTATTGAACCCTATAGGTCAATCCAATTATCTCCAGGACAAATCAACATCAAGACAACATAGATTTTGAAAGCCAGGCACTGATCCCCACAAGCCCTGTATAATGAGAGTTGTTGGAGATCATGCTAGTTCACTCATGACCTCCTTCATAAGACAGACTAAGATTAGCACAATATAATACTTGTAGAAAGACATTACCTCTCAATAAGACTGAAGAAGGGACTGAGGTGGAGAGCACACTAGTTCAAGGATATTCTCGTCAATTATACAGATCAAGATTAGTGCAGCACAGACTCTGAAGGGCATAAACTAGAGAACTCCAAGACTCTTTCTTAAGACAGACTGTTTTATATTTCACACTAGTTCATTTCTAAGCTTATCAGTGGTGTAAATTAACATTAGGAGAACCTGAATTATGGGATAGATAATTGGATAAACTAATTCCCTCTAATAGTCTTCACTCAGTGTGGCAGACTTTAGTGGAGAGCTCAGGTCTTCAACCCCAATTTTCTCCACTGGACAGATCATGGGTTATACAACATAGATTCTGAGAGAAAGGCATTAGTTTATTTCATGTTTTCTCTGTAACATGGGTTTTGATTGAGGAAAACTAATTACATCCTAACGCTCTGTATAGTATACAAATCTATCTTAGTAGAACATGTATTCTAAGAGTGAAACATAAACTTCCTCCAGCTCTTTCCCACAGAATATACTGAGCTATGAAACATGCTTCTACACTTCTTTACTTATCAGTAGAGCAGATAAATAAGATGATATGAATTCTTACACACAGATAGTAACTCTCTAAGCTCTTCCTCTAAAGAATGTGCAGTGGTATAGATCATACTATGTTATCCTTTTCCTCATCCATAGCAAAGATTAAGGATAAGACAACATGAACTCTGGAAGACAAACACTAGCTAGGTCCATGCTTCATCAGTGGAATGGAATGATATAGAGAGTCCACTACTTCTCTCTTTAATTTCTTCATAGCAAGTGTCAAGTAGCAATGTCATTGATTCTGATAGAAAGGCACTGTCTTCATCACAGCTTTCCAAAATGGATATACCTATGTGGAGAGCACCTGTGTTATAAGAGACAGATACTCCTACTCTGCAGTGCAGATTGAATTATAGAGCAAATTACATAATTTCTAGCCCCTTCTTTAGGACAGATCTAGTAAAGACAACATAGATTATGAGACACTGGCACTCTCTAGCTCTTAAGGCATAGGGTATAGTAGGTCACACATCCTTATCTGTAGAGATGATCATATTAGGATAATAGATACTCTGAGAGACAGATCCTAGCATTCACTAAGCTTTTTCAGATAAATTAAGGTGAAGAGAACTCTAGTTCAATCCTAATCTCCTTTGGAGACCAGGTAAAAAGTTTAATATAACATGCATTTTTGAAAGGATGACATTAGCTCTCACCATGCAATTTCTGTAGGAAGAAATAAAACAGAGAGTATACTAGTGCACTTTTACCTTCTCAGGTAGATAGATCAAGGTTAGGACCCTGTGGATTCTTAGGGATGGACAGTATCTACTACCAAGACTCTTTCTAATCTTATAAGTGGGATAGATCATGATTAAGGCAAACTGGATTCTTAGAAAGAGAGAATGATTCATTCCAAGTCTGCACAGTATGACAGGCTGAAGTAGAGAACACTCTAGTCACTTCTAATCTCCTCCATTGGACAGACCGTGGCTTGTGTGACATGAATTGTCATAGACTAATGTTAGTACATTCTATGGTTTCTCTGTTGGAAAGACTATGGTAAAGAGTACAGGAATTGACTATTTTCCCCTTATCATCCTGCTCTGTGGGACACACTCAGTTGGAGAATATATTAGGCCACTTCTATCCATGTCCATAGGACCAATCAACATGAGAATAACCTAAATCTTAAGCAAAAAAGACAAGCTCCCCCCATTTATCCTTCATAGTATACACCAAAATAGAAAGCACAATAGCTTACTCCCAACCTCCTCCATAGGACAGATTAAGTTTCAGGAAAATGTGGATACTGAGAAAAAGACACTAGCTTCCTCCAAACCTCCTTCATACAATATACTGAAGTTGAGAACACAGTAGTTCACTCTTAAGCTCTTCCATAATAAAGATCAAGTTAGAATAAAATAGACCCTTTGAGACATATTCTAGCTCCCTCCAATCTTCCTTTGTTAGACAGACTGAATTTGACAGTACTTCAATCCTATCCTCCTCAAGAGGCTATAGCAAAGCCAGAAAGATATCAATTTTGAGGGAGAGGAACAAGCTATCTCCCTCCATGCCTCATCTGTAAGATAGGCTATTGTAGAAAGTACACTAGTTCATTCATTCCTAACCTTATAAATAGAACATATGAAAAATTGGACAACAGAGATTTTAAAAGACACACATAGCTTCTCCCAGGCCTCCTCCAAAGGATGGACTTAGTTATAGACTAAGCTAGTTCACTCTTAACTTCCTTTGTAAAACTAATCAAGGTTTGAAGACATAGAAATTAGAAGGCATACAAACTCCATCCATGCCTTCTCTGTTGGACTGACAGAGGCAGAGATCTCACTAGTTCACTACTAACCTTTTCCATAGGCCAGATCAAGGTTTATATGAGAAGGATTCTGAGAGGCAGGAACTAGCTTTTTCTAATCATCCTCCATTGGACATATTCAAGTAGAGAACAGACTACATCACTCCTATCCTTAACTGTAAGAAGATCCAGTTTAGTATAAAACACATTCTGAGAGACAGACATTAGCATTTGCCATGCCACCTTGGTAGGACAGAATGAGGTAGATTGCAATTTAGTTCATTCCTAACATCTTTAGCAGAACAGAGCAAGTTCAGGATAACAAGGAATTTGCGAGTATGATAGTATGACATATATGATTTTTTAATTATGAAAGAGACTAGAGTACTGAACACTAGTTGACTCATAACACTGATAGAACATATCTAAGTTTGGACAAAGGGGTTCCCAAATATGAGATATTGCAACAATAAGTACTCAGTGGGACAAACTTAAGTAGAGAGCATATATACTCATTTTTGATTTTGGCAAATAGATCTCAGCTAGGTCTGCACTAAATCTGAGACAGATACTACATACCTCCTGTTATTTCTCCTAAGTATAGACTGAGGTAGATAGCTCTCTATGAAATTCTATGTAATTGAGGTAGGACAGACTGAAGTAGATGGCATAGTGTTTTATTCACGACTTTCTATATAGATCAAGGATAGGATGGCATAGATTTAAACAGGCAGACCGTAGCTCTTACCTGTCTTGCTCCATGGGGTATATGGAGGTATAAAACACACTAATTCACTCTTATGCTTATGAGTAGGACAGAACATGGTTAAAAGAATGTGAATATCAATAGAGAAACTAACTCTAAGTTTTCCCAGTAAACCAGACCAAGGTTAAAGCATACTATTTCTATCTTAACCTCCTGCTTATGATAGATCAAGTCACAGTGACATTGAGAGACAGTGACTAGCTTCCTCCAAGCCTTCTCCATTGGACACTCAGAAATGGAGAGCACATTTCTTCACTCCTAGCCCCCTCTGAGGATAAAGATCCTCAAAGACAGTTTTAGACTCCTTCAATACTCCTTATAGAACAGACTGAATTGTAGAACAAAATACTCCATTTCTATCTTTTTCAGTTGGGTAGAAATGATACGCACAAGTTAAATTCTAAGAGACAAATAGTAGCTTCCTCCAAGCTTCCCTCATATAACAGACTGAACTAGAGGCCATACTCACTCATTTCTGTTGTCCCAGTAGGCTAGATTAAGGTTAGGGCAACAGGAATTCTGAAAAACAGATGCTAACTCCCTCTAATCCTCTTTTATAGGAAAGACTGTGTTGGCATGTACCATTGGACAGATACTGTTTGAAAGATTTATATCATAGGGATACAAATGTGGCCCCTCAAGCTCTTTCACACATCTCTAGGACTGATCAAGCTTAGGGCAGCATTAGTTCTGAGATACAGACACTAGACACAAGATTTTCTTCATGGGACAAATGAGTTGGAAAGGACACTATTTCACGCATAACTTCCTCTGTAGAATAGACTAACTTTAGGGTAGCTAGGATTTTGGAAGACAGACACAAGTTCCCTTCTAGTCTATAGTGTAAGACCAGCAGAGGTAGAGAGGATAGTCTGTCACTCCTGTGCTCCACAATAGGAAAGATGAAGGTTAAGACAACATAGACTCTGAGACACAGACACTAGATCCCTCCAGGTCCTCTTAGGACTCCAGACTAATATGAAAAACATACTAGTTATCTTGTATATTTGCCATAGGAGAAACTGTGGTGGAGAGCAAAGTAGTTCACTCCTAACTTCTTCTGTAGGGTAGATCATGTGATGAGAACACAGACTCTGAGAGATACACACTAGCTCCCTCCAACACTCTTTAGTGGGATACAATGAGGTGGTGTGTGTACTACTTCACACCTATCACCATGAGGGATGATCTAGTATTGGAAAAAAGAATGCTAAGAGAAAGACATAGCTTCAGAGATTCTCCCTTGTAGGACATTTTGCATTGGAGATAAAGCTAGTTCATTCATACCCCTCTCTAGAGGACCAATCAAGATTAGAGAGAGAGAGAGAGAGAGAGAGAGAGAGAGAGAGAGAGAGAGAGAGAGAGAGAGAGAGCAAGAGAGAGAGAGACAGAGAGAGAGACAAAGAGAGACAAAGAGACAGAGAGA
>JADRCC010191205.1:3206-13810 GCA_019843855.1 Hylomyscus alleni
AGTTCTAGACTTGCAATAAAGAAAATATTGAATAAATCGAGCCACACAAAACATTTGTGCTTCAGTGTGTGTGAAAGTTATATTTTGTACCATAGTCTATTAAGCATACATAAGCATTATACCTAAAATGTACATACTTTAATTAAAGCATACAGAAGACCCAGGCGTGGGAAACTATAACATCGTAACAATTGTTTTTGTTAAAGACTGGTCTGTAGCATGCAAACTTGCTTTGTACCATTTCACTCTCAGTAGACTAGCTTTCAAAATGGAACTCAAGAGCATACTTGCAGTCATAGAATCCCAGACAGATGAAGGCAGAAAGATCAGTTTGTGGCTATTCAGAGAGCTTGAGCCCATGAGATGGTGCTTCAAAAATCAAATAAAAACAAAAAAATGAAATCAGTAAACCAAATGTAGGGGTATATGCCTACAAGTCCCAGCTTCTAGATACCTGAGAAGGGAAGATCACTGGAGCCAGGAGTTCAAGGCCAGCCTGAACTATATAGTAGGCCCATATCTCAAAAACAAAAGAGAAAAATAAATTTGTAAGAATTCTGATATTCTTCCCTATTTCATACAACAGAGTGTTGTATGTGGATGTACTAGAGTGGTGATGTGGATGTCATTCTCTTGTACTTCCTTTATTACCATGTTATTAACGCAGGACCATTTTTTCTATAGTCATGGAATTGAGTTTTGTAAAAGAGAAACAAAAAGCACCACACTTGGAAGTAGGCAACTCAAGTCTCAAATTCGCCTCTGTATGAGAACTTAGGGCTATTTTTAAAAAGATCTATTTCTTTTATGTTAAGAGTGTTCTCCCTGCATATATACCTGGGTACCAGAAGTGAGCATTAGATTCCATTATAGATGGTTGTGAGCCACCATGCTTTTGCTGGGAATTGAACTCAAGACCTCTGGAAGAACAGCCAGTGCTCTTAACTGCTGAGCCATGTCTCTAGCACCAACTTACGACTATTAATGAAACAAAATAATCCAAAAATTTGGGAGGTTGAGGCAAGGCAGTCAAGAGTTAGAGGCCAGCCTGGACAAATAGAAATATGTGTCTGCAAAATTTAAGTAGCTATGTGTAGTCTACCAATGACTATCAGTCAACATAGATACCTTGAATGGGGGTCTGGGAATTAAAGAACAGGGATGAGAGAAGTATGGAGCCAATATAAAGTTCTGATCAAGGCTCAACTTTATTGCAAAGCAACAGGCTTATAAAGGCAAAAACCATAAACCCAACCCCTAGATGTGACTGATGATGTAAATCACCTAATGCTGGCAGCCAATTGCATAGGATTCCATTTCTCAGCACAGGTCTCTCTTATCAGACCAAAAGCAGAACTCCCAACTTGGGCTGTTCCACCAAGTGCTATGCTAGCAAAAATAGCTAATGTGGCAACTCCTGCTATACAGGTTACGGCAGAACCTCCACACCTGCTATGCAGGGCATGGCAGGGCAGAACCTCCACAGGTATGTGTGTGTGTGTGTGTGTGTGTGTGTGTGTGTGTGTATCTTCGAATGCTTTTTTAGATATAAATCATATAATTCATATTGATATTTTTAAAAGTTAGTTTGTCTATAAGTGTCCCTTTAATATAACTGTTTTAAGATAACTTTTTAAAAATTTACTTTTATATGTACTAATGCTTTGTATACATGTATGTAAGTTGACATGTGTGGCTGATGCCTACAGAGTTCAGAAGCAGGCACTGGAAAATACTAGTTACAGATATTTATGAGCCATCATGTGGGTGTTGAAAATCTAGCCTATGTCCCTTATAAGAACAACATATGCTCTTAACTGTTTGCCATCTCTCCAGCTCCCCAAAAGCTTAGTTTCGTAAGCTTTGTTTATTTGTACATATGCTAATAGTAAAAAACAAGTAGAACTTTTATGTCAGGTTAGATGTTATGACAGTTGTCACTAAGGGTTTAGACAGTGCTTTTAGGATGATAACAATCACTTTTGACAGCTGTGGCTTTTGTGTATCTTTCACTTAATGTTTGGCTTGTATACATTTATAAACAATATAAAGAACTCTCTTCTAACCTCTATGGGCACCTGCATTCATATGTGCACAAACACACACATGTATATAAATCAAATTGTTTAACTACAATGGAGCTTTGCAACCCATTTCTATAGGGAGAAACTCAATGAGAACAGGACCCAGAGAAACTGAACTATCTACAACAGCTTCATGGAAACTACAATCTCAACAGAAAAGGACAGGAACTCAGCAGGAATCTGGAGTAGAGGCCATGGAGGAAAGTTGCATGGTGGCTTGCTCAGCTTGCTTTCTTTTTCAGCTTAGGACCACCTGTCTAGGAGTGTTACTATGCACCATGGGCTGGGCCCTTCTACTCAAGAATTATTCAAGAAAATGTCCTGCAGAGAGGCCCACAGCCCAACCTGATGAAGGCCATTGTTCAATGGCAGCTCCTTCTTCTCAGGTGATTTTCATTTGTGTCAAAATGACTTTTCTTTAATTATATGAAGACTGTTATAGTAATGTTAACATATAAAATCAAAATATAAAATTGTATGTACAATATTGTTGTAATTGTGTAACAGATATATAAATGAAATATCCTAAGGTAGCATGCATAGTTATCTCTGCTTGGTTACAAAATATTCTTGTTTTTCAAATTTTTCATTTTTCCTTCAATAGGTTAGTATTAATTTTGTAATAACAAAAATACACAAATGTGATGTGTGTTCAATTGTTGCAAACTTATTAGAATGGAGTACTTGAATAACAATAGTGAAAAAGCTCTTTTGCTTTTTCATGTAATAGGGAAATCATTCCTATCAATTTCTGTTCTCTAGAACAATATATACTCTTCAGATAGTTGTTTGTATAATGTTGGAGTAAGATCGATTACAAGTGCAGCTATATGACCCCATACACATCTCAGTTGATTAACTGGCCCTTTGAAGTCACTGCACAAAAGAGTTTTCCATGTCCTCTAATTTCAGACAATGGGTGTCATTTAAATATATACATTTGTGAAAGTTTCAATTCTGTTAGGAGAGGCATTCTGTAATTCAATTCCCAGTTGAAGATAATGGATAGCACCTCTTCAGGGACATGGTTTTCCACATGAAGACGGAGACAATGTGTTGCTTTTCACAGGCTTTAATTGGCAAGGACCTTTTTGCATAGAAAGATTACCTTCATTTGAATTCTCTTTGTTTTTGTGTCACACTGGTTGCTTTATATACTCAAGAGTCAGATGATAGATCATCTGCCCCTGTCTGATAGATACATATTTCAAATGCGGATCTATCTTTTTAAAAATGAACAAAAGGTCAAGGGTCTTTTTGAAGCTGCTCCATGGGAGATGGAATGGGGCTGAATCCTCAGAGGGCTTTTCATGCATCAAGCTGATGCTAACTCACAGGCAGTTAATACATTTTATACAGCCACATGGCTAGATGCAGATAGTTCCAGCTCCCATATTTTCTTCTCAAATAAATTTTGTGATCAAGAAGTCCATTATATATATATATTTTTTTTTTTTCTTGAAGTGCTAAAGATGGAACCAAGGGCCATGCACTAACTAGGCAAGCACTCTGCCACTGAGTTGGAGGAGTCTTCCCAGGCTAAGAGATGGGTTTCCAAGATACTGGGTCTGTAGCCTGTGGGGTGATAATTGGCAAGAAGTAGAACATCTTCCTTGGTTTCAATCTCACAGCAGGCATTAACAAACATGATTTTGAATTCCTGAGCTTTTCACCTTTATCTCCTAAGTGCTGAGATTACAAGCTTTGGATTTGGTGCTGAGGATGGAGCCCTAGGCTTTGTGCACACTAGGCAAGCACTATACTAACTGAGCTTGCCCCTTCCCCCATTTAATTTTTTCACTCCTTGCCTATCTGCATTGTCTCCTATCTTGGGATACTGTTCAAACCTTCTATCTTCCTGTGTATGTTACATTTCTTTCCTGAACTCCAAGACTAGATTCAGGGCCAGTTTTGGTTTTAGTCTGCTCTTAGTCCTTGGAAACTGATTCCTGATTCCCTTATGATCCTGACCTCCAGCCCTTCCCCCTCACCCTATCCATACAGGGCTCTAGCTGGATTCCAACATCTGCCAAAATTAGCCTAGTTCAAATAAACAAATAATTAGTGTTGAAAAGAGATATGGAGATGCTCAACAACAAACTAACATGCAACATTATCCAGAGAATTCATCTAAATTAGAGCTTATTTTCCCTTATCAGTAAGGAAGTATATAATTTGAAAACATTAAAAGGAAATCAGTTTCCCCTCTTGACCCAGACACTAAATATTATCCCCTCTACAGTACAATGTCACACAATTTACCCATTTTTAACTATTAAATGGGACAAAATAGTATATTTGTATGAAAGAAAAAAATTCAACATCCTATAAGTTGAAGCTAATTTTAACTCATTGAAATTTTAGGAAATCAGGTTGCAAAGGAGTCTTGGACACGGTTAAGGCATGCTACCCTTCAGTGCTTACTGAGTGTCCTCTGTATTTTAGAGCACTGTTGTTAATTACTGGGAAGGCCAAGAAGTCCTAACAGAGCAGGGCAGAATGCCTCCTCCTCTCCCAAGGCCTGTGTGGCTGGGGAGACAGCAAATGTTACTGCAACAGTAAGTGTTGGCATGTTTACTCACCATTTTTTCTTAGCCCTTTAAAACTAAGAAGCTAATTGTATGTTTGCCAGGCAGGGTGGCCCTTGCTCTTTGGTTTTTCATGATTGAGATAACTGGAACTTGCTTGTGTTTTCCAGCCAGAAGCCACTACAGTTAATGCTTTCAATATGGAAGCACTTTGGTTAAAGCATTGAGTCAAATTTAAGGGAATTATCAAGCCTTCCGAACTAAAGTATAAACAGAGGGCAATTTTCAGAATTTTTAAGTCCTTCTTCCTGGTTCTGAAGTCTTTCCCCGAGGCTGACATTAGGCAGAACTTGGTCATTTTCCTTGAGGCACCAAGTTCAGTTCCCCTGGAAATTAGCTTTTGTCTTGGCCTATCCTGTGTTTCCTCCTTAGTTAATCATTGCAGATTCCTAAATTGGTATTCTAAGTGTATGATTTGTTGAGCCACAGAAAACAGTAATTTAGTATTTGGTGCAGTCAAGGTGACCATTCAAAGTAATGCTTGTGAAGGGGTTTGAGGCAGTGGAAAAATGACTAAGCTGCTCAAGCACATTTAAGACCATCCATGTCTAAGTGAATGGCACAGAGTTAGGCCATTGAGTCTCCACCTTTATCTGCATTCTAGGCATGGAAGCAAGACAGATACCTATTTGAAACAGACTTTTGAATAGTTCATAACAAAAGCTTCTGCTTGAATTTCACTACTTTTTTTTTCACGCTGGTGTTAGGCCTTAAACTCAGAGTGCCCCATACACAGACTAAGCACTTTACTGCTGAGTGATGTCCCCTGCCCTTGAGTCCAGTTTTAAACAACTAATCATGTTCTTTTCAGAATTTGAAGGACTTCACACATATTTATCAATATCGATTGTTCACCATTAATATATAGATGATGTATCTTTGTAAGCACTTAGTGCTTCTATTTTCACATGTCCAATAAAAAATGCAATTTTTCAAATTACATTTTCATTTGAAAATTACAAGGGAGGAAATAATGAGAAATCTTATACATAAATTATTTAATATAAATCTATCTATGGCAGAAGGCAAATGTTAAAGGTCTTCAGGGAAGCATAAAAAGTCAATGCTACACAAATAGTTTCTTTCTCTGTCTTCAGTTGTGCCTACATCCTCACATATCCTAGGCAAGCAATCCACAACCACTTACCTACACCAGAAGCCATCAGGCTCTTTGCAGTAGGAAGTAGAAATGGAAAATAGTAAAAAACAAAAACCAACCAAACAAAAACCTCAACAAAACAACAACAAACCCCTCCAAACAAAACAAATAACTTGATATATCTTATTTGATTGATGTATAAGTGCAACTCACCCCCATAAAGACCATTATTCTTAAAGTAGCAATCTTAATGCTAACTAAAACATGTCCCTGACTCTTTTTCTTTCTTTCTTTCTCTCTCTCCCTCCCTCCCTTTTTCTTTCTTCTACCTTTCTCTCTTTCTTTCTTTTCTTTCTTTCTTTCTTTCTTTCTTTCTTTCTTTCTTTCTTTCTTTCTTTCTTTCTCTCTCTCTCTCTTTCTTCCTTCCTTCTTCCTTCCTTCCTTCCTTCTTTTCCTTTTTCCTTTTTTTTTTGACATTAGTTCTTCCCACCTCTGTATTTCAAGTTGCCTTCAAACTCCTGACTCCTGATTTGTGCTCTATCCTTGGTAATGCTGGGATTACAAGAATGCCCCACTGTACCTGGCTAAATTTTGAAATATCTGTGAAATACTGCTGATGAAATGATTTTGATGCACCATTTCTAATAAAATAGGTTCTATTCAGTGCAGTACATATTTTATAGAATTAACCTGAATTTACATTTAAAACTATTTACCTTAATTTATATAGTTACAAATAAACTAATGGAGAAGAAGGGAACTTGTATTCATAAATATTCCATAAGTAATGCATGAGTACAAATTTATAGCTATGGGTAAAGCTTTTGATCTTCAGTTAATAATCGATAACATATAGTGAGATTTAAAATAAATGGACTTCCCATTTGGTATGTATACTGTATGAGAAATATACCAGGGTTTAAAATACTACCTTAAAGTAATCCTGAAAACATTAGTTCATTTTATTCAAAATATGGAACTATATAAGTAGGTGAATGCTGTTTCAGAAGTTTATTGATCATAAGCACTATAATCACAATGAAAAATTCTCCGACAAAGGTTTTATCACTAATCAAATATTTATTAAGTCCTGTTTTTCTTACATGGAGGTAATTGAAGATTTGATATGAGAAAGGACAAACCTCAAAGTTGGCTTGAAGTGTTTTCTGGAAACACTACAAAAAAATTTCCATGTTTTCTTTCACTGTTTTTTGTCAATCTTATAGAATCTGTCAGCTGTAACAAAAAACCTAAGCTCTGTCTCATCTGCTCAAAATGTTTCACCGACATTCTAATTAGATATTATTCTCCAGGGCTTCTAAAATCTTATATTTACTCTTTTAAATTTCAAACTATTTTTTTTTAAATTTAAAAGGATGGAATCTGTTTTGAATATAAAACAAATTTAGAAGTTGCTACACCTTCAATTAGGTAATTGGAAGCACAATTAGCTCCAGTCTGTTTATTATGATGTCTTTTCAGAGAATTTTTATAGTTAAGTTGGGAGATTTGTTGATGAGAAATTTCTCTGCCTATACTGTTGTTCCCAGAAATCCTTGGGATGCATGGAAGATTTGAAGGTCTTTAAGAAGTCTATAGATTTCTCTCTGAAAAATCATTAATTAGGGAGAGATTATGGACCAGACCTTCGGCTCTCCCCATATTCAAGGGTGACTTAATTTAACTTTTCAGGTGATAAGGAGAAGCATTATCCATTATCTCCATTACCTCCTGCTGCAATCCTCATTGACTACATGCAGTCAGTCTACTCCTTTGTTCCTGGACCAAATGTCCACCAGAAGGACTAAAAGTCCACCAGAAGGACCACCAATGCTATGAATCAAGGATCTGGAAACCACATGACCCAGATAAGGGTCAGTCACCAATGCTTACCTCCTTGCTCAACCCCTTGTGTAAAAAATATGATTGGACAATGCTACAGCCCACCACACTCCCCCTGGCTTTGTGATCTCATCCTTTAAAAATGATGTACAATTTCCCTTCAGAGTCACAGGCCTGTGTCCCTGGTCGATCAGTAGGGGCCTGAGTACAATAAAAATTTGCTATCTTTTTAAATATTTACTAAGATGAACATTCAAAGACACAGCACCTGACTCTGTGCTGTTGTCCTGACAGGTCAGGTTTTGCTACCCAATACAAATAAAGATCTTGCTTTGCAGGACTCTTGTTTAGTTTTTTTGAACCCCAACAGTTTTAGTTATCAAATTCATTTTTTGTCATCTTATCTTCAGTGATTATGCTGAAAATGACCTCTTTCAAATAATCCTAAGTTAAATGTTGAGAGAGCAGTTTTGAGTTGGTTCTAACCTTGGGAATATGTGCACACACACATATACACAAACACAGGAGAGAGGAGAGAGAGAGAAAGAGAGAGAGCACATTTTGTGCCCGATGGGCATTGTTAGTCCTTCAAGATTAGACCCTGTTTCTAAGATTTTTTTCCACCAAGCTACATAGGGAATACATACCATCTAAAATCTTTACACATGTCTGTACTGCTGGGTTAGCAATAGAGGCCACTATATACTTGATAGATTTATATGAAAATCATATAAAGTGTATACTTTCAAGATTTATCACTTGATCTGTCAAATTTCAAAGTTAATTAAAATAGCAATAATTCCCCCTATGAGTTTATCTCTGAATTTTCCCACCAGGTAAACAGACCTGGATTGAGTATGTAGTTTAGGTGGTAAAGTGTTTGTAGAGCATGGGTAAAGTACTGGATTCCATTTCCTACACCACACATAAAAAAAAAACTAAATAAAACAGACAACAGAGACTAGACTTTTTCAAAAGGAATATCACTAAATATTACTAGCAAAATGGGAAACTTGGAGACTTTTGATAGAAGTTCATTTCATACATTGATTTCATATTTCAATATTTCATGTATTGTTTTTTGTTTTGTTTTATGTTTTAAGACTGAGTCTCGTAGTTCTGGTTGGCTTTGAACTTGCTGTGTAGTTGAGGATTACTTTGCACTCCCCATCTTCCTGTCTCCACCCCCACAAAGACTGATATTATAGGTGTGTACTACCATGCCTCTATAGTATATTTCAAATGAGAAAAATTGCTAAAGCATTTTCAAATGTTATCAGAATGAACTGGAGACAAATGAGGGTTAGTCACCAGGCTGAGTTGACATTCACTTTGTCCATGTGTTGTTTTGCCTGGAGAGTTGTGAAAATAAGATACATTTTTGGAGTTAAGAAAAATAACTGGAAGTTTGAGCTAAAACTGTACACAACTTGCTTTTTCTCTTTTAAATCTATCCGTGGAATTTCTAGGCTTGTTGCAGAGGGTACTTGCATCAACATTTTCTTTGAAGATAAGTACACAGTCTTAGATATTGGCAAGCACTTGTAAGGAGAGCCAGAGGTAACATGGTACCTCCAACAAGTCCCCTAGGGTCTGTGGTTGAAATCTCCCCAAATCTACAAACTGTGTTCTATTTGGCTAGGTATCTGAAAGGCTTTTCTGACTTTAGCAAGTTTTCTCTTGTAGTTCTATTAATCCTGAGATTTGCCAGAGAAAAACCAATTCCATCATTTTGGGCCAAATTTAAAGTAATCTTTATTAACTAATAAATACTGACCAAAAGACAGACTTTGGTAAGGACCATTCCCTTGGATTTCCTATCTGGAATTACCCTGAGTCATGGGCTACAAGGGTTTATAAGGATAACCTATAGGCTACCATACTTTTCTACGAGGCTTTGTTATTTCAAAAACTCCCAGCATTCCAGGAAGTTACCTGGTCTTTGGGCAGGTAGGGCTTACAGGCTAATTTTGGGCATTAAAATTCTATAACTTTGTAGGAAGTTTCCAATTTTTGACTGGGATCATGTCTTCAGATTTTTTGTGACATTATTCTAGGGTGAATTTTGTCCTTCAACCCAAGGTCTTCCTATTTTTGCTGCCTTTAAACACTATGCCTCATTTCTTAGGATGAATGACTGAAACATTAGTACAATGAATGCACAGAAAAAAAATCACACAGTACTAATTGGATAATTACATTAATTTATGTTTTGCAAATGATAAACATGACACACTAACATACTGTCCTTATCTGTTTTCATGAAAGGGACACTGAAAGACTAGAAAGGATTGGGTGAGAAGATCAGACCTATCTATATGAAGGCCAATGGACAGCAGCACTTGGCTTTCTTGGCCCTCACTAATGTGGCTGGGTGTCTTAGAAATGTTACATGAATATTATAGTCTCTTAAATAACTTTATCCTGTGTTATTCCTTGTGTATTCCTTTTCTTTCAAATATCTGTGTTCATGTGTACCCACCCAGCTACATAAGCCATAGTATGTGTGTTCAAGTCAGAGGACAATCTTTGGCTTTTCTTCTTTCAACATGGGCTCCCTCTTTATCTCAGCCTGCTTATTGCTTTTAAAACTTAAAACCCTTTGTATACACAGCTACTAAACACTGTGTTCTCTTTACAACACACACAACAAGCTCCTCAGAAATAAAGCTGCTGAGCTTCTTTTAACATTAAAGCCTGTTTAGTTATTGCCTTGTTTGTCTGAGGGGGTGGCCTTGGTATTGTGAAAAATATTTTCTATTAATGATAAAACATTAATGTATCATTGCTCCATTTGACCCACATGTTGGTGCTGAATTCAAGTTGGTTTTCCACCTGGAAATTCTGCAGATCCTTTTAGTTCTCAGTGCAAACCAGCGTCTGAGCTCTATTGCTGACAATCAGCTAGTGTTTCAGGGTCTAGAAAATGGGGGAATGCCTGGGATGGAGATTTACACCTGAGAGTTAGCAGAAGCTTTTTTTTTTTTTTTT